>PVHY01003346.1:0-67011 GCA_004024945.1 Uropsilus gracilis | reverse complement strand
GTCAGATACTTCCTTTTATTCAAATTTGTAAATTTGTTTGCTTTTTTTCTTCTTTATGTAAAATGGGTATCTATTTTTGTATAAGACTATGATGGTAACATCTGTCCATTTGACTTCATAATACCATTCTCTCCTTTCAGATTTAATTGAATTTATAGACTTGAAATTCTCTATGTTATTCAACCAGTTGTTTTGTTGTTATTGTTGTCTTCAAATTAGATCAGTGGAGCATGGGTGTCTGCTTTTAACTTCTATGTACTTTATCAGGGTTAGGGTTATGTACAGAGTAAGTACTACCCACATTGTTAGTGCTGCGTCTGTTCTCAACGTCCAGTGAAAGTAGAAGTAGCCTTGTCTACCACAGATACCACACACATCTACCACAATATCTACCACAGATACCCTGTGTTAACAAAAATAAAAGCCCACGGTATATGTTGAACGGAGGACTGAAAATGTAAAGTTGAGTGTCTGGAGGGAGATAGAAAGTGAAATCTAAGGCAGGAATCTGCTAACAGATTACAACTTTAATGAAAGTATGGCAAGAGGTATGTAGGCCTCATCATGGAGCCTGACAATGGCTTCAGGATCACTGTTGATAGAAGAAATACTAACAGGTAGATTTGTACAGACCTTCTTACCTCTTCTCTGATGCTGTCCTTATAACCAGGTCTATGGTAATAATACCTTTATATCTCACCTTTATATCCTGAATGTACTCTATGAAGGAATAACTGATATTAGGTGGGGAAGTAGCAATAATTAGCAATAAGTGAAACAATATCTGACTTTTTCCCATATCTGACTTCCCTCTTTCCTAAACTGGCTTATTTCTGAGTTTGATTATAAGCGTGATTCTCCTCTAGAATGTGAATGGCATGGACCAGAGTGTTAGTTACATTTTGTTTCAAATTAATCACCTTCCCTAACACTCCAGCATAAACTCAAGAAATTTCTTTGCTTTCCTGGGTTTCACATCCAGGAGAGGAAATATCTCTGACTTTGTGTATGGCAACCCTCTCCTGGTTCTAGACCTACGCTGAATTTTCAGATTAGAAAGATATCTTGAGCCTCAGAATATAAAAGTATGAGGAGATAAGAGCAGGTAAAACATGAGCAATGCTCACTGTCCAATCATCACTACAACCCATTCCTATGGTGCTAACAGGCCTTTCTAAAATCTTCTCCATAGACTTTTTATTTGACTGTTTCTCCTTTCATCACATGCATCAAAGAAAGACAAGAATGAGAATCTGAAAGGTGTTAACATAAGGCATTTCTGCCATTAATAAAGAGGCAGAAAAATTGCCTTGCATGTTCCACAGTGAAGGAGACTGCTTCCGGCAGCAGGGCAGGGGATTCTGGAGAGGACATATGGGCATTGCAAGGTCACCTTATGTCAGAGGAGAGAGGCTGCAGAATAGCCAGAGGGCTCTCAAAGGTCCAGTGTCCACCTTTCCGTTCTTGAGGTGGGGAACAATGTGAGAGGGAGGAAGGGAGGGGAAACGGTGTGAAATGGGAACCTCTAAAACAAGATGGAGGGAGAGTTAAAAGCAATTCTCAGTTGCCCATAGGTTTCGGTTCATCATTGTTGATTTTGGGCTAAAACCTTTCCAGCCAAGCAGGCAGACTGAGGTGAATTTATCAGACGTGATTTTTATCACAACCCTCTGTATGAGGCACCTGCTGTCACCACGGGACCCTGTGCCTCTGATTGGCTCTCACACATCCGGCGGCAAGGGCTCTTATTCCAGGAATGATCTCCTTTCTCAGATGGTGTTGAGTTGGGACTGATTTTGATAGTCAGTTTCAGTCAAGAATCATAAAGTTATTGCACATTTAAAACCGTTGGTATGAGAATCATTCTCTCCCTCTTTTCTCTCATCATTTCACAGGGCTGCAAGGTTACAGAAAGGTCTAATCAATTGTCAAACTCTCTTTTATCACTGAGAAGGTGGTTTGAAAAAAAAAAAAAACTAACTGCCCTACTGTAGGGGGTTCTTTGACTACACAGCACCCTTTTCCACATACAATGCTGCCGTGATTAATGTCCTCCCACCTCAGACCTTGTTAAAACCTGTTCTCTCAAGCAGCCTGGTGCAGCTCACTGAGAGCAGGGCCGAGGTTGCATAAATCAACGTGTTCTCACAGCCCCCAGGATATCCATTATAGATGCCAGCTGGATGGCTGGAAGATAGAGAAAAATGAATATTGTATCCTGTGGCCTTTTGCCTCTAATGACCACTTTTCAACATTTTTGAAGGCATGATTAAATTTTGATAACTGGGGAAGTCACTCTGAGCGGGCTGAAATAGAGATAAATTGACGGAGGGTCTGACATCTCAGTGGAGAGCAGGCAACTAATTAGTGTGTGAAGCGCACTCTGAAAGAGATGTAAAAGGGAGGCAGGTTTAATCAGAGGAGCCGCTGAGGTACAGGAATAGTCAGGGATAATTGCGGCCTAGGTAGAAATCACAGGTTCAACGAGCGGCTTTTTCTGTCTGCTTGATCGGCAGCCACTGACCTAGTGGCCGGCACCCTTGAACTCTTACAACAGTAACAGCCTTGTCAAAGCAATTTGCTTGCAGCATTCTGTGACCAGTTATTTCAGCCACCGAGCAGGGACACCCAATTTGAAAGGGCACTCTGCTCCCTGGCCGGCCCAGGGCTGGGCGGATCAGCCTCATTATTTCCGATGAATTTGCTTTTGAACCCCATCACCCTTTCTGGCCCCCAACCCTCCAGAGCTGAGGGACATGTGGACTTGCAGGATAGCATGGCAAATATGCAGTGTCAGGGCCTTTTGACAGTTCCCTTGGGAATAGGGAGACAATGGCAAAAGGTGATGTGTCAGAAATGGGGTGGGGGTGGGGTGGGGGGAGTGTCAATGGAGGCAAGCATTTGTCATTTGAGAAGTGACTTTTTCCTAGTTGCTTGATTTTTCTGATCATTGTCAAGCACAGCAAAGCTAATGTGCTTTTGCTGGTCTCCACCTTCTCTCTGAGTTTGTGTGAGAAGCTCAGAGGCAGCCCATTCAGCTCCTGCACCCCCTTTCTTGACTGTCTGGAAGGTGTTGCCATAGCAAACTTGGCGTTCTGTTAAGTTTCTTTAAGTAACCTGGTAAAGCTTTGGTTATTGCTAGCAGGGACTTTTCTGTCTTAAACTTGTATTTGGAAGGGTAACTTCCCTCCCTCCCCCAAAGCTGATTAGCAACTGGGACATTATTTATTCTCTTTTATTGCATTGTTTTTGGGAAAGGGAGGCTAATGGAAGGATAGTGATTGCAGAAATGGGAGGAAAGCAGCCAAGGGCCTGGTGTACAAGCACTGTCCTTACAAAGTCACTGACTTTCAAGTGTTTTCCTCCTCCTCTTTCTCATTTTTCCTCCCAGTCATCTTCCTCCTCCTCTTATTTCTCGCCCATTTTCCCTTGTTCTGCTCCCCCCCAACTCCTTTTGTTTTTCTCCTTGCCCTCGAGTCTAGATATTTTACTTTTTAAATGGATTAGTCACCTGGATGAGGAAAAATGCCCCAAACTGGTAGTTGATATAATTTATGATTGCAGTGGGAGCTTATAGTTTCAGAGAGTATTACATTTAGAGTTTTCTTTTTTTTTTTTAAATATGGCAACCCTCCCTTCCTCTCTCACTCCCATTTCCATCCCCTCTCCCGCCAACACACACACATAAAATTGAGCTTGGTTGTGTTTTGAATGTGCCGGTCCTTCTTTATGTACTATGTGGTTTGACTCCTGGAAGTCTTTGTGGCTTATACCGCACGTGACTTCCAATTTGAAAAAAAATGGACAAGGCCCTTAAATTGTTGTTCATTTCCCTGAGCAATGCATACCGCAGAGTATAATATGGAGAGGCTGCTCTTTCTTAGCTAATGAGATCCCCCTCCTAAATCCTCTTATCCTTAGAGACTTGCTGTTCTCAATGAGGATGAGGCAATATTCTCTACTTACCTGAACATAGGGTTTCTCAGAAAACTTTAAATTTAGGGATTGTGCAATCCAGGAGGAGAACAAGGCCACAGGTGCTGATCATAGAGACTAATGCCAGGTGGGCATAAAAATTCTGAATTTGAACTCATTTAGCCTACATCAGGTACACGGTAGATATTCAACAACTGTTTATTGATGAATGTGTGGAAGGACAATAAGTGATGTACTTGGATATTGATAAGAGCCTTGTGATGAGATTTTTACTTAAACAAGGAATGGAACTGGTGGATAAAATGGAGGCTGGTTCACATTAGGGGAGTCTAATAAGGACAGGTGAGTTGGATAAGGAAAGGATACCGGAAGGACTGAAACAAAAACATGCCTCAGAAATATAATGATGGGCATGTGTGTAAGAGATATTTCTGGGATGAAGCCTCACTGCTCAACTGGAAATATAAGTTGAGAAAAAGGCACTGATGATACCTCTAGAATATGTGACTTGGGTAAAGTGGAGGTGGTATGGCATATCCATGGTTGTTTTGAGAAAGCTAAGATTAAATAGTTACAGAGCCCAGTCAGGCAACTACATATTGAGAGGGGAGGTGGGGAAAGGGTCAGTAAGGTCTATTACCAACCATTTCCCCTAAATCCTCCACCATGGGCATAGAGGTCTGTGTCCATCTCAGTGGTCATCTTAGAATTTACTGGTAAGCTATGAAATTTGGATAAGTGTGTAAAATTGTTTTCCCTGTGTTTTGATACTACTGCTGTGATATTGTTTTCCCTGTGTTTTGATACTACTGCTGTGATAGCTACTCAGTCATTAAGATGTTGGATTGAATAGATTATCAATAAACTAGGTACATTATATGGGGTATAATTTTTTAAAGGTAATAAAAAGATGAATAACCTGTCAAAAATGTTACATATATATTGTGTCCATCTACATCTGTCATAACAATTATTTTTAAAATATACTTTTCATTGTGTGTCAAGCATTTATCTAAATGGTTTATATATCAATTAATGACCATTTAATTAATTCTTTCTAACACCCCCAATGAAGGTGTCATAATGATGTGTGCTATGTGGATGTTAAAGCGGAGCCTGCCACTACTTCTAGCCCATGGATAAAGAGCCTAAATTTGAACCCAGTATTTTCTAAAGTTCCTGCATGTGCTGATTCTTATAGCTGGCTGCTCTTATTGAACTGTGTTCTGTTTAGACAACAGTCAGTTCAGGAAGTTATGAATGACTGGGCCTGAAGCGTAAGAACATGTAAATGATGTCACAATTATGAATAGTTTATAAACATGCACACAATGTCAAACATTAGAAAGTATTTGTCTTAAATGTTGAGGACATGTATAGTGTAATTTTCAGTCCATTCTGATACGCTGACAAAATGTTGGACATTTTACAAAAATACAAAATGGTTAAAGAACTATTGAAAACCTCATCTGAACCTTCCACTAACTCTGTTCAGAGCTTAACCCCTTCTCGTTCCCTGAAGTATGGGAATTAGAGTCTAACGATGAAATAGGTGATATTGAGGAGGAACTCCAACGACAGTTCAAGAAATCTTCAGTGGTATTTTTGCATCTTCCTAAAGAATTTGGAGCTCCTTTGTGGTGAAGCAGATGTTTTTTTAGAGGTAAAAACAGCATAGTTCAAATCCTGCCTTCACCACTCACCAGTCCTGAGACTTTGGAAATTTACTCATTACTTCTCTGTTTCCTCCCTCAGCCATAAAGTGGTGATATTAATAACCCCTGAATTGAGGGTTATTGTGACATTTGAATAAATGTGTACTCAGGATAACTGCTCAAGATGTGTGTGCTTTTACTATTAGTCTGCCAACAACACCCCAGAAATCAATCCATCTACCTCCTTTCCCCACAAACTTATCGCTTCCTTTGTGTCTCCACTGCATCTCTTTGAATTGTTAACATGACAAAAATAAAGTATTTAAAGAAGAGGGTTCATGACTTATTCTTTGAATGATCCCATATATGTAAATGGAGCAGGCATTCAGATGGAGGTTTTTCACCTGACATGCTTCTTTACATCTATGCTCACTGTGTATGAAATGAAGCAAGCAAATTCAAACTGGTTGGTATATGAGGCATTTATGAAGTTCCAGTGCAACTTAATCCTCTAGTTTTCAGAACATCTACACATCCTTTACAGTTTAAAAAACATGTGATGATCCAAACTCCATAAATCAGTACTAATTTATTTATTCTATTTCCTCCCATGCATAAAGTTGGTGTGGCCCCTCTGTTCACTCTTGCTGCTGTTAAGGGTGCATACCCATGGTAAAGTGCCCCAGGGTCATGCCTGAAGCAGGTGGTGGAAAGTACATAGGAAGGAGTTATCACTGGCTCACTTGCATTGTTTTAAATTGTAAGGATGTGGTGATTACTAAAAAAGAAAGCTGGTCAGTTTTACTATGTGTAAATTCTTTTTTTACCACTTAAAATAGGAATATCAGTTTTTACTACATTTCCGTAATATTACTTTTATTTTTTTAATTTTTGTTTATTTTTAATATTTTTTTATTTTGTAATTATCATACAAAATTGGTCACATTTGTATGGTTGTACTGTACCCCTTATTTTTGCCCCCTTTCCCCCTTCCCCCGCTCTGGTCACTCCAACTCCACTCACTGCAATCTCTTGGTCCATGTTTGGCCCACTGGCCTTTTCTTTTTCTGGAACTATTTCCATTTTTCCTGGGTGCAACTTGCACTCCTGGACAGCAACAGATGAGACTGCTCAGATCTTTAAGAGTAACTGAGGCAGATAGTCAAGCCAAGCATGTCAGGAACTTGTAGATAGATGTGGTGCTCTTCTCCAGGATCCTTTCTGGTGTCTGTTGCCTGTTACCGGTTCTGTGCTGTAGTGTTCTGATATCTGGGTTTGGGAACCCCACTCCTACCTGCTGGAGCTGCTGGCAGTGGAGAGTTTCCCTACTGGGGCAGACTTCCTCAGGTAGTTGGTTCTGCTCCTCTCCTCTCTCCTGTTAGCAGTTCTGCCATAGGGCCACAGCCAATCATTGTGGTCTTCCCCCACTGATTGGTAAAGGAGGGAGACTCTTTCCTATTGCATATTACTATGGGTCTGGGGTTTGATTCCCCAGTGCCAGAGACGATGCAGGTAGAAATCTGTGATAGGTCATCTCAGTCACTGGTTTGACTTTTTTTCTCAGTGGTTCCCGACATTTTGCTTGTCCCACCCAGGTAGTGAGTGTATCCAGGACCATTATTACATCCTTTGCTCTGCATTATCCCTGTAGCTGGATTTTTCATTCCTGTTGTAGGTCTGGTTAAGATTGGAGTATACTAGGGGGGCAACCACTCTTGCAGTGGTGCCAGGCCCCACCCCCTGCCCATGTGGAGGCAGAGACTGGCTTCCTCTGCCTGAGATCCCTGGACCTGGAGTCCCTGAGGTCCTGGTAGCATAGGACTCACCCTTGCCCCCCTGCCTCCCTCCAGTGGCCTAGGCCTTAGCGGGGCTGAGCTAGAGCTCTTCTCCTAGGGTCCACATGATTCGGAAGACTACTATGTGTAAATTCTGCCCAAGCCTTGTCCTTGATACACCACTAATGTGTCCAGGACATAAATGCCCACTTGATTAATTTTACACACATGCGCATCCTGATAACTAGCACACACCAAGATAGATGGACATCTCAAAAGGGTACTTCTTTTTCAATACACCATTCCCTCATCAGAGGTGACCGCTATTCTGACTGCTATCACTGTAGAATAGCTCTTAAGGATTTTCAAATTTGTATAAAAGTAATCATATCATATGTCCTCTTGCTTAATCTTGTGCCTGATCTTCACACGAGTTATTGTATGTAGGATGGGCATGTTTTATTTCATGACAGTGTTTTGTATATAAGGATTATATGGCAGCTCATCCATTTGAAATTGGTGGACTTTGAGTTATTTCTGTGTTTAATCGGTGTTTGGCATCTTTACACACCTCAGAGTGTAGGAAGGTTCTTGAAGATGCTACACTCTCATTTGCTTTGATAGTTTGTATAGGATGGGATTAATGGAGTTTCTCTCTAGAATGGCGCACAGCTTCAGATTTAGCGATAATGCCGAACTGTTTTTCAAAGTGGCAGTGCCAGATTTATATTCATTCATTTATTTAGTTTTAATAAGTATCTATAAACCTAACCCTGAATGAAATAAGGATTATCTCTCTGACTTTACAAATGAAGAGACTGATTCTAAACATGTTCAGTGTTCATACAAATCATACAGCTGGAAGATGCTATGGGTGTGAAACCCAGGACCTTTGAATTCAAGACTAACATTCACCCTGTTTTAGCTTCTTTATGTAACAACTTTAAAAAACATTGATTATCTGTGAGCAGAAAAGACATTTGTAAGGCATTCACTGGAACAAAATAGGGAATCTCAAATTCTGGCAAAAAAAACCCATGCATTTCACACTTCTGCCAAAGCACTTGCTGGCAGAGAGCAAAATGTCTGTTGGACATAGATGCTGGCAGAATTCCCCTCACAACCTGCCTATACCTTGTTTGGCATCAGATAAGATTTCATGTTCCCACCAGGCCAATGCATAGCTTCCTTGCATGGAGATTCATTTATTCACTGTGGATGGTTTCCGTCATTGGAAATGATTGTCTATCCCCCTGCTAAACAAAGTGGGTCCATACACTAGGAGCAGACATCAACAGGCACTTATTATATCTACAGAGCCCCAGGCCCCACCCCCTGAAATGTACATGATGCATTTCAACAAGATAGGCTGATCAAAATTTAAGAAGCTCTAATATGTATAGTTACAGAATAGGAGGTACTTCTTTCTGCTTTGGTGTCTTTGGGCTATATGTCTCATCTCTGAATCTGTTTTTTCAGTCTGAGAAATGGGACTAACAGTATATACTTTGCAGGGTGGTAACAGAATTTAGATATAGAACAGGCAATACAGCAACAGATAAGTTCAGACAAAATGCTGATGTTCAGTCATGTGAGGTGTACTTGGAGGTGTTCTAAAGCAAGATGGGGTCTTATAAGTGGCAAAATGCACAGAAACAGACAATACAGCAACAAATAAGTTCAGACAAAATGCTGATGTTCAGCCATGTGAGGTGTTCTTGGAGGTATTCTAAAGCAAGATGGGGCCTTATAAGTGGCAAAATGCCTTGAAGCATCATAAACATGCTGCAGTACACTCAGTCCCCAGTCCTCCTCTTCACCTGTGCCAGCGTTGCAAGAGCATGAAGTGCTTGTAAATGTCAGGCCTGAGCTGGAGCTACCCCTGAAAGTTACCCAAGCATGAGGCCCAGATTCCAGGCCTACCTCAACTGATGTTCTTTGCTGACTGCTCTCTGAAATCCACAGAACTAAACTTAAAAACTGGAGAGCTGCAGCCATGGATTAAAAAGAGAAAACACCTGCCAGGATAATAAGCAGGTTTTCCAGGGGAAGTTTGTTATATAATAGGATGGAGACATTCATGGGAGAGAAGGAGGGGAAAAGGGCTGGGAGATGGGAAATTTGACATGTCAGAAAGACTGGTGTGTATAAATATTGCTCATAAGCAAATTAAGGCTCTTTAAAAATAGGCAAGGAATGGTCTTCCCAGTGGTGCTGTCCTGAAAAGTGAGATGTCCCTGAAATGTATGTCAGTGTATATTTTCCCAGTTGAATAGGAAAAATATGTTTGATTGGACAAATGACTTTAGCAGAGATAATTACATGGATACCTGAAACATTACCTGCCTGGTCATTTTCTGCAGGGCTAATATCAGTGGAACATATATAAAAATATGAGTTTTATTTAATGACCTTTTCTCTCTTTTCTTGGTACTAGTTTTCACTGCATGATTTCTGGCTTTGGTGTCAGATTGTACAGGAAAGCAGTATTGAAGATATGGGTGATAAAAACAGACCCAATCAATTTTTACAGGACCAGCAGCAGTGATGACTTAATTGCTACCTTGGTGAAAAGGCTGTGATCTTATGCTAAATTACTAAAAAAAAAATAGCTTTCAGTGGAAGTTTTCAGAATTTTGTCCAGTCTCTTGGCATTTGAAATAGTACCAACAATTTGAGTGCAACAAGCTTAAGAATAGAAAATTCATGACTAATTTTAATGCAGTATTTCAACAGCTCAGAGGAGCTGAGGTACTGGAGAGGGTGGTAGCAGGTCAAAGGAAATAAATGCACTATGTACATAATGAGAGTGATCAATCCAGCTTGGTAGCCAGCAAGCACCCTTGTGTTTTAAATGGAGTATTGTAAGCCCCTGCTGTGTGACACATCCAATTAAGTGATATCCTATTATTATTTCTCACCCTGATGTGATTTAACATAAATATTATTGAAAGTAGGAGAAATCATTGTAAACAAAAGCCAAAAAATTTCTTTGATTGGAATTATAATCATGTCTTTCATTACCTCTGACAGGTAAATTATGAATGTTTACAGCAAAAATTTGGAGCATAATATGCATTTAAAATGAGTTCAGGCTATCTACAGGCTTCTATTTTTATAAATGAATTTGAGCTGTTGGGAGAAAAGGAAGCCCCACTTCTTCCCTTTGAAAGCTATGGCTTTAGCATATACCATATAGAAAGTCATAGTACGAAGTAGTTAGGGCAAGATTAGGACATGGTGGTTCTCTGCAGGAGCCATGTAAAGATGGCTATTTCTCAGAATGCTAACTTCCCCTGAAGTTTTCGAGATAAGGTGGGTGGTTTTCACTTATTCTCTAGTTCACTTTCCAAATATGACATTTCTAGCTGCTATTATTTCCTAACTTACTAATTTTTGATCAGTTCAGAATGACTATAAAAAACTACATTAAATTATCTCTGCAAAGTGGCATCAAATTATTATTACAAAATTAACAATTTATTATAAATTATTACTGCCCTAAACTTGTGAGATTTTAAATTTCATTTCCTGGGGGAGAGGGAGGAAAAGCCTCCAAATGTAAACAACAATATCGAAAATTGGAAGAAGATATTAAAGAATATTTTGCAGAGAAAGAGGTAGGTCAAAGTCAATTTCTTATTATGTGTCATTTCTGGTGCTTCCTGAAGTGAGTCAGAAGGAGAAAGACAAATAACGGATGGTGTCACTGATATGTGGGATATAGGGAAACCAGATACAGGGTCACATAAAGCCAAACTGAGAAATGAGCTCTTGAAAATGACTATTGAGCAGAGGCATTCAGTGGGGGAGGAGAGAGGGAGGAGCACAAAGTGGTGAGGGAGCACAATCGATTCTGATGGTGGACTAGGGTACTTTGGTGGTGGGAGGTCTATGTTAACATCAACAGAAAGGGGATATCCTATACTGCCAAAATACAGACAATGATCTAAACCAACGTTACCTCAAGAAATACTTTAAAGAGTCAAATTCAAGGACCTCAGACTCTTCCCATTGTTTTCTATCTAGACAATAGGAGAAAGTATTACTTTTAGTATTACTCTAGCTATTACTCGTTGAAATGAATCGCAAAGAAAACATGAAAAGGCTTTAGCAATGTTTGAATAAGTTTGAACATTGAGCAGTTTTAAGGATGAATGAATGCTGTATCCAATAGAACTGTGAACAAAGGCATGATTGTACAATGACCATAAAGTAAGCAGGAACATCAGAATCATAGAATCATAAAGATAAGAATATTTGATGTTAGATAATCCAACCTTAAAACTCAGTGTAGTTTGCTAAGATTTTTTTTCATTGTTCAACTTCTACTTGAACAACTAAGATACAGGGCTAACTAGGAAGACTGTTTTATTTATTTATACTTTAAAATTAATTTTTTAATTGAAATAATATTTGCATACCCCCAGATATTGTTACATACCTACAGATATTGCCACTTGATTAAGCATTTCAAATCAGGTAGTTCTTTGAAAGATGCACCCTTGAAGAATGAATATGACAGCTGGAGAGATGGATAGATAACACACAAAATAGGTGAACGTGAAAACTTAAAGTAATGGCATACAGTAAATACTAATGGAGCAAAGCATGGGGTGAAGTGGCTGGGAAGATCGGAAGTCAACAGGAAACTGGGGATTAGGATTTAGAGAGCTGCAAACATTGAGGAAGTTTGAAAGGGATACTTTGAAAGTTGTGGAGAACCATTAAGGGACATTGAAAATTAGATGTGCAGTTGAAAATGTTCTTCTAGTTGCATCTTCAAAGTTAAATCAGAGAAGGCTAGACTGGAGACTAGCCTTGGTACAAAGCAATAGTCTCAAATCCATCTCTAAATACTATACCATTAGAAGAAATCTGCCCTGTAGTTGAAGTGAAAGCAGCATAGAGCAGAGGACAGAGAAAGAATATCATGGGTTTATGCTTTGCATCCAGACTGTTGGCTTGGGGTCTGTGTGTGCTTATCTTCCAAACTGTGCTTCTTAATTTCATGGGTCAAGGCCGTTGGTATTCTAGATGAATGGCCTGCTTTTGTTGCTGGTCCATGTGACTGACCAACTTTGGCAGTTGCTCAGCAGCTACTAATGGCTTTTTTCTGTTTCATCAGAGTCTTGCTGTGTTGGCTACTCCTTGTGCATTATCAACTGCCCTTTATCTACCAATTAAGCCCCAAAGATAACAGTGGAGAAAACTAATATGTGATTCAATAGAATCTTTGTAATATTTAAAAGTTCTAATATTAAGGACTATATTGGGTTATTGAGCATCAGTTAAAGAGCCTCAAGTGTTTAATTTAGGATTTTCCATAGGACAGGTACTGTTTGTTAATTAGTTAATTAAGTAACAAATGATTATTGAAAACATGTGTTAGGATTAAGCAAGCTGCAAGAGAGATAAAGATATCTCCAAGGCAATTAGCTTGCTGTAATTTTAATGATAAATGTGTAATTAGGCTCTTATTCTAAAGAGATTGTTGGCAATGGTTTTTGCAAACATCAAACAGGCATGTAACAAGATATTTACTTATATAACAAGCAAAATATAATTCTAATTCTTATTAAACATCAGCCAGTGTGTTCAAATGATACCTAATTTGCTAAAAGCAAAAATTTTTAAGTATTAGTACTTAAAAATATAATCCATTAAAAGCTTATGCTACTAACTTAATTATATTACAATTACATTAGATTTATCCCCAGCCTGTTTATTTCACCTCTTAGACATTTATCTGAGACTTTCAAATGTATTACGCTTTAATAGCCAACATTTGCACACTTATGTATTCAACCCTTGAGGGAATTACTATTGCATCACAAAATGAAAACAGTTCCCCCTACTTTAGCATAGCCTATCAAGAGAGAAAAGGATTTCCTTCTTGGATGTCTAAAACTTACCACAGTTCCTGGCACATGGACTCCATAAATGTCTGCTAAATTGATTTGAATGAGGAGAATCCGGAAGTCTAGATGTTTCTTGAAGTGTATAATTCTGTTTATCCCCATTTTATTGTAGTCCCTGGCTGCCATCCCTATATTCTGCTCTTCTGTACATTTTTTCCTCTCCAGCCAGAATCCATGAGCAGGCTAGGGAAACTATATCTCTAAAGGACTAGCATGGAATGAGGATGCTGTTGCATATACAGTAATGATGACTAGCATGGAATGAGGATGCTGTTGCATATACAGTAATGATGATTATCAAAGTAAATATCAGAAAACATTTGCTAAGGGCTTACTGTTTACCAAAAACTCTTTTTACGATTTACCACAGTTTATATTGTCAATCCTACTATTATCTTTATATTTCAAATGGGGAAACTGAGATTTAGAGCAATTATGTAACTCAAGATCACATAGTTAATAAGTCATGAAACCAGGATATAACACTAAATATCATAAAGGAAGGGTTCAATGTTATCTAAGATTGGCTTCTTTTGAGGTAGATTCTGTGATGAAGTTATTTGTACACTGGTTTATGATGGCAACTTCCCAATGGAAACCCATAAGGAAGTAAGGTAAGCAAGATATAGAAAGGGATTAATGAGTCAAAGATATAATCCATTTGAGTCTACCCTCTGTCTGTATAGTAAGCACTTATATGTAAATAACACTACAGAAGGGGGAGCCATGGGAGGAGAAATGACCCCAGAGTCTATTTCTCATGGGCTATTGACTACCCCCAAGAAAGATGGAATGAAACTAAAGTAAAACATGAATGTTTCTTGTGCTGGTTTTGAATCTGAGTACCAAAGTCTGGGGTAGCCAGCGGTGGACCATAAAGCAATAGCAGTCCTGGTCTATACAAAATTTTGATCAACCATGTCATAAGTTTAAGTCCAAAGCTATACAAATAAAATAAGAAGAATAAAGGAGAATGATGAAACTGAACTTGAAAGAATAGACATTTATACTTTTTCAAAATTTCCTGCTGAATAGCAACATACCTAATTAACATGTGCAGATACTGAAGATCAGAAAATTAATTTACACAGTTTCCACAGAACAGTAAATGTCAGACTTGGACTCTGACTCAGGTCATTCAAAACCTAACTTTGCATATTTTTCAATTATGCCTGATTTTGTTCCAGCCATCAGTATTTGCTAACACAAGTGATTCCTGAAGGGCTCTCTTGCTCTCTTGAACCCAAAACAATACTTCCTCCTAAAAAGTTCCCATCCTAAGCATCTGTTTTCCCCTGAGTCCTTGACATCTATTTTAGCCAATAATAGTAAATTCCATAGAACAGAATGAAATAATCTCTTATTCCTGTTTGGTGCACAATTGGCACTTACCCATAAAAGGCATTTTGGAACTTTAATGAAGCTTAAAAAGAAAAGTTGACCTTTTATTCAAAGGAAGTCAGCGTGGACTTTCCATAGGATAGGCATTGTTTGTTAAGACAGGTATTGTTGTCCTCACTGACAACCAAATTGATGTGTTGTACTGAAGACAATGAAAGAATCATAAAGACAGTTTACATAAAGTACAATGATTTCAGTAGAAGGTCCATCATTTGTAAAGAAATGAGATTTTATTTTTCAGTGGTGTATAATTTTCCTCATGTAGGCAATAGTAAAGTAGTCATTTATTCAAAGAAACTATCTTTGGAAGAAAGGTACTTAAACAGTGATTAATAATGTAACACAAATCATTGAACTGATCATATAAGATCACTCTCTTATAAATAATCCAAGTGATGGCTCATTCAGTTGTGAATGTGTGCTTTCACTGAAAATGAATGTATCAGAGACCACTTGTGTAGTACCTGTTTTCTTGCCTTTACTTATAGGTAGAAAATAATTCTATCAACATGGGATTCTCAATTGTCTTAATAGTGTTTCATAAACATTCCTTGGGCAATTATTAGCAAAGGATGAAATAACTCTTATACCTCTTACAACTACTCCATGAGTACAATAAGTCCACTATTCTCTGGGGTGATGTAATGGGGACATCAATAACCAAACAAAATTGGAGTTCTGATAGAAAGAAGGGGAGAATGAATAATGGATATACTACCAATGGAGTATACAATAGAATAATAATCAACAGAGTATGTAACAGAATAATAAAGATTATACTACATATTAAAATATATTTCATACTTTATTCCTCTTATAATTGCTTAGAATATTTTGGAAAAGAATACATGTTCCTTAATATCCACAGATCCTTAGTATCAAACTACAGAGACTTTTTCTTGCTCATGAGAGTGAAATTGTCCTAAAATCTGAGGCCATGAATGCAAATGTAAAGTCATGGTGCTAGGAAATTTCCATATGGTGTGATAGCTACCAAAGTACTTTTGACAGTGTTATCAACACTTCTTTGGAAAAAGGAAGACATTCAACCCTTTCTAAAATTTCATGAAAGAACACAGATTTTGGAATTGGGCAAATCAATATTTGAATTTTTGCCCAGTAGTTTTATCACATGAAAATATTTTGTCCTTTAACCTCAAATAGTTCACTTTTAAGATTGGATCATAGTTTCTACTTCATTGAATTTTTTCCTGAAGATTCACCGGCATACAATAAGAGAATAAATATTTGGTGCAAAATCAGAAAATAATACTGCCAGTTTCATGTTACTATAGGCATGGGAAGAGGATTAAAGATGGTGGGGAATTCACTGACCAGCATGTGCAGAAATGCATCTATCACTTAAGCAGCATAAGCTTTACTGTAGCCCCTGCTGGTCGCACAAATTTTGGCAGAAGAAAGCAGCTTTGAGAGGAACTCGGTTCTGTCATGTTTTAGTTGTGATATCTGGAAACAACTGACTTCAGGATTCCATCATGTCACTCAGAGTCTTTACTCCTAGCTTTAAGAAAGTTCATGTCAAGAAATTTCTGGACGTTTTGTGCTCTCACATGGTTTGTACACTGAGTCAAACATTATATGAAAATATGTGAACTTCATAAATGGATATTTGTAAACTTATGTTTGTTCTTGGAAAATAATTAATCTGAGGAATAATTGTGAAATTTGTTGCAAATGTGTTTGGATATTATGGTTTTAGGAGGAAGGAAAACAGCCCTGTTTGGGAACTAATAACTGATGGACTCCCTTGAAGAGGTGTTAGGATCTTTCCTTTATCTGATACTGTGAAAATCTCATCTATTCACAAGAAGGCCACAATTTTAATAAAGCATTGGACTCTGCGTATCTCAGAAATTAAAATCCCTTTGTACTAAGGTTGTTAATATCTTGAACATAGAGAATATGTGAAAGTTAAAGTTTGGGCATAGAATTATTTAACTTATGGCATATCATTTTGAAAAAAAAAAAAAAACTCAATTATTTTGACCCTGAACAAATTTCCTTTATTTCCATTAAACAACTAGGCTTAATTTTTTAAATCCATATTTTAAAGGGATTTTCATCCAGACAACTGTCATACTTGAGATGATTGCAATATTTATTTAAGTTCTTTAAGGCATATTTAACTGGTTGTCCAAGCCAAACTTTTTATTTGGCAGCTTCAAATAAACTCTCTTCACAAGGCAATTTTAATAACATTTGTAAAAACCTCTTCTCTCTGAAAGTCAGAATGTTCTACATAAACAATACAACAAAATGGAGGCATGGTCTATTAAACAAACACCAGTGATAGACTCCAATATTTCAATATCCTACTAGCTTAATAGCATGCAAGCAAATTTAAAAAATTTGAAATCGTCCTCTAATTATTTCCATTAACTGTTTAAATCTGAGCTTTTCATGATGTTGATTATGAACTGTAAAATAAATCAAGTGATACTAATAATAATCTTCAATTAAAAAACACAAGTTATAAAATGAACTGTTAGCTCAGTCCACTTGTTTGAGGAGATGTACTCCCTTTTCATTAACATAAGATCTAGTTAAATAAATGAGTGTAATTTTATTTCTTGAGCATACAAAAATGTGTATGCTTGAGTTTTCCAAGACTCAAAAAGATTTTCAGGTTGGAATCTTTTAATATTGTTCACTTCTTCCTACCTACTTGTTCTGTTATCTTTGTGCTTTCATTATCTTTTTTTGTGTGTGACTGGGGCTTTCAAGAAAGGAAATCAGGATCAGTAAAGCAGGCATTCCAGAAAGTTTATGTTTAGAATTCAGGAATGACTAACCCCGTCAAAAAGAAAGATTGAATACGCATGATTCTGCATTATTCTGTGTGAGAAACAGGGAAATAGACTGGGCAGAGAGAAAATTCCTATTCTAGTGTCTGTATTTTCCCTGCACTTCAGTCAAGGGAAAGGAACATGCAGGTGATTTGTACCAGGTCATTTAAGCTAATGATAATAGGGTCTTTAAATAATAAGAATTAGTTTATATTAGAATAACAAACTCAAGTATTTGAGGTACCATTTTGAAATTCAGTGTTAAACTTCAATATTATTGCATAGTTCTTTTATCCTCTCAGATATATAATCAGAAATATATTTCTGACTAGTGAATAAAACTCAGTGGACCTCATATAGAGTTTTTCTGAGACTATATGTACATATAAGTGATATGAATGAAGAATGGAAAATTAATCATCAAAATCATCACTTTTTTGTTTGCTTATTGAAAATAGGGAAAAATTCCTCCCTTCTTCCAGTTATTTAATGTTTAACAATTCCGTTCAATACCTATTTTAAATTAAAAAAGGAAAAACAAGTAAACATGAATATCTGAAAAATAAAGACCAAAGGTGAGATGAGCCACATCTGAGCTGTGTCCATAGCCATGTCTTCATATATACAAATGTACATAAGTAAACCTATGTGTATCATGCATATTCTCACAGGAAGGAAGAATCAGAGGTTGGCAGAATATTCAGGAACCATGAAATCTATACTGGTAATCTCACAGAGGTTAAAATGGTACTAGGGGTTTTGTGATGCCCATTATTGTTCTTCCTTCTTATAAAGAAATTGATGGCATCAGAGTAATTAGAAATTACTATCTTTTTTTTTTTTTTTTTTGGAATTCTCAACTGGCTCAATGCTAGATCACAAAGTGGTAAAGATACAGAGACTAAATCTAATACCTTGGTGATCATGCTCCATTTTTGTAAGAAGGACCCACTTCTCAGCAGGTCCCTATCTGTAAAATGTCTGATGCCAGAAGAATGATTTAATTGAAATTTTAAAACTTCTTTCTCTGTGTGTAGACTACTTAGTAGTTTAAAAAAATTCTTATATAAATAAAGTTATTAAAATTCATAATACCCAGTGCTTGTTTGAGCTGTTTGGGGTCAAAGATGGCAAGTTCGTGTCACCATATCTCCTCTCCCATACCATTATCAAAGGCATCAAGCTTATTTATTTTAGCATATTTTTCTGCCAAACTAGCACTCTATCTGAAATCCTTTTAACTACAAAAAGATTGGAAAAGGCAAGCAATTTTATCCCAGTTCCCAAAATTATTTATGGGACTCGTTTATTACCAGCATGACTATCCAGCAGGGGGATAGGCAATAACTTAATATGGGAACATATTCTTAATGGCAATCCAGGGATAGTATTGTTTCCCAGCAAGACACAGATTTTTGATCTACATGGCTTAATATGCAATGTATCTCATACATTTAGAGATCCTCCATATTGATGATTAAATGCCAAGTGGTCTACTCTACGTATATGCATGAAGGAATTTGCATTCAATATTCTAAAAATACAACCACGTCTTTGGGATGTAAGGCAATGTGGACCATTGAGTACGTGCACAGTTTAAAAAATTCCATCCTTTGAAATCTTATTTGAAAATGTCGAAGTTGAGCTGCAATGAGCCTCATCTGAACATGAGAAAGCCCCCAACCTCACTAATAAAACTTTCAGATTTTTTGATTGAATGCCATTTGAAATTACCCTCATCAAGTTACCGTGCAATAGGTAGAATGCAGTAGGGTTGCCTCTCAACATGACCCTATTAGAGATTGCCACTTGTGAGGAAATCTATTCAAAAGCAGAGGCTGTATTAAGCTGGATACCAGGTCAAATGACACTATTTGGGGGAAAAATGGAGAGGTACTTCAGTCTAATGATTTGTGAAAAGTTAAGTAACAACAAATTCCATGAATATGAAATTGTGGAAAAGAATGCTCTCATCACCGCTTTTATCCCTCAGCACTCTGCAGACGGTAGCTGTGAGGAATTAGAAATGGCACCTGCTGGTGTGCCTGTCTCTCTCTGAAATGATGCTTTTTAAGATTGTGATTTTAGAGCATTTAAGATGGAAAGGGGAAATTTCAGTTTGGGGTTTTCAAAGTTTTTTTTTTTTAGTCAGTAAAAGGTGAAGGTAGGAAGTGCAATATGAGTATTCTGACATTTCTTACCTATTTTTGCTTCCAAGAACCTTTGTATATTCATGTGGCTGACTGTGGAGAACTTTGACAGTTTTAGTTTGGAAGATGTAGAAATCTCAAAAAAAAGAAAACTCTGTTTCTGCATTAATAAATCATAGAAATAGATGTATTATCCACCACTAATACATATATTTGGTTTTTGAAATTTTAATTTTACACACTTTTTGATAGAATATAATATTTATTACTATAACACAGGAAAATATGCAATTCAATGAAAAGTATTATGCAACATATACTGAAAAATGTATATACCATAAATGTACAGCCATAAATGTGCTGATTTTTTATAAACTGAGCACACATCTGAATAAGGCCTAAGGTCAAAAAATAACTGCCCAGAAGTCTCTCTTGCCTCCACCTTGCCTCTGCTACCTTCCAAAACCAATCACAATCCTGTCTTCTGGATTTATTTTGCCTTTTGTGTACTTTCTAAAAATGGAATCATACTCTCAGCCCTCTTTTGAGTCTGAATTCCACACTTCACATTATAAGATCTACCCATAATTATCACAGTTCATTTTAATTTATTCATCTTCATTCTTATATATTTTCCAACAATGTGATTATGCAATTTACCCATTCTTGATAGGTATTCAGGCTCCTATTATTGCATCTACAAGCAGTGCTGCTTTGAACATTCTTTTATGGATATGCTGAGGAAGGATATCTACATATTTCTGTTGGACTTTTATCTAGGAGTAGATTCACTGGATCATCATAGGTTACGGATAACTTCATCTTGATAAATATTCAAGCAGAACCCAGAGAGGTTGCTAGTCACACTCCTGCCAGCAGTAATTGAAAGTTCCAGTTACTTCACATCTGCTGGGAATTGTAGTTTTAAGGATGTTATTGTTTTCTTGTTCATTTCAGTGTTCAGAGGACTGAGCATAATGATGAAACTTAGTTAGGGTCCCAGACAACTTTTGAGTCAAATTACTTTCTGAACGGAGGATAGGAGAGAAAAAAATCACAGTCTGTGTGGAGTCAGAAACTCAGATTCTGGGTATGCGAACACTGTAGCTGACTGTTACTTTTCTTTTTAAGTGGTCTTTGTTGAGGCTACATTAACATAAGGACCCTTCTATTAGGATGTGCATGTTGAAAACTGCTTCAGATCATAAAATGTTCCTCTTGCTGCCCATATGTATGCAATTTTTTGTATTATAGTTGATTTACTTTTGCAGCACAAAATTACCCAGATGTGCAAAAAATATAATCTATATTTGTTGTCAAGTCAAAATATACACTGTTATTGGAAAACTCTCCTTTAAGGAAAGGTTTAAAATCCTCTATTTGTAAAAATAGTTAGTTAAATGGAAAATCTTTCCCTCTATTTCAACTTCTCTTTTCTCAATCTATGATCAATTTTCTCAGGTGTCTTTGAAGGAATAGTATCTGGTTGATCCTGGGACTGCTTCTAAACCTAAACCCTTCCAAAATGCATGGGTAAATCTGCTTAGATTCCAACTTTTGTTCCTGCTGTGGCCTCTGGGTCATATAAGCTCTGTATCTTGACTTCAAACCCAGAATAGTTCTAGATTATGGTCCTTCAAGTGCCTTACCAGTTCTTTGCAGGTTTGGAGGGTCCATCTACCAACCTGTGTCATTCTGGGGCCTGAAAAACTTTGTGGAGCTTCCCTTTTTCTGGAATACTTTCCTTAGATTTTAGCAGACTGTTCCCTGTGTATTAGTTTGCCCTCAGACCCATGAGTCTCTTAGGGATTTTCTTAGAGTCAGGAAGTGTTCCTGGGTAAGCACAACACTAACTGCACTGCTCTGGGATCGGCCCCCAAGTTTACGATGAGTTTCTTTCCAACTCTGCCAGCTTTTGATTATGTGTCTTAAAGGAAACTGGATTTAGAGTTGGTGTCAACTCATAAGACAAGCACTTACTTATATTCTCTACATCTAAGTCTTCCTTCTTGCCTGTTGTTTGAACACTTCTTTCCTGTTGGGTGAGGGAAAGAAAATTACTTCATTCATGGTGCATTCCTCTCTATTCTGTTTTTGTTTTGTTTTGTTTTGTTTTTAATTCAATCTTTTAAGCTTGGTTATTGATTTTTAAAATCATCTTGGAAAATTCTGACAAATTGTGACTCCCACCTTGTTAAGTCTAGCTCTTGCTTTTCTATGCCAGCTTTTCTTCAGATTTTATCTGCTATGGGTTTCAGAACTATATTCAATTATTTGACTGACTTTTGGTCTTGACTCCTATAAGTAATGCCCTGATAAAGTTACTGTTGTTACTTGAATTACAGAGAGAAAGAAGAAAGTGAAGGCAATGGGAACACATACTTTTATATCAAAACAGTATCCCTTGTACCTATTGGAGCTGCCCCCAATGTGAATATAAAGAGGGGGAACTTGAAGAAACTAGAAAAGTTGCTTTCCTAGAAGGGGAAGGTCTTTTAACTTCACTATGCATTAACACTAATTTTTAATTTTTTTAAAGAATGAGAGCACAGCAAATTTAATATTAAGCAAATTCATTAAGATGTATTATACATAATGAAGCGAGAAAAAAGGATATGCCATGCTTGTTAAATTTCCAAGAAAATTTCCATTGTGCAAAGATTCTTTTTTACCAGAGTCTCAAATATAAGGTAATAATATCACAGTAGGATGTATAGTTTATACCCCAGGGGAAGTAATAGTATGATTTAGAATATCCTTTCCACTTTGAAGCAAGAATATCCAGCAAGATCATCTTGAAAAATATGTCCTTCTTTGTTTATCCCATGGTCAAGTGAGTAAAGTTAATTTGGGTTTCCTGGTTTACTTGTATGCTTGAAGAAATTATCCTTTGGTAGAGAAACATAGTTCATCCAAAGGGCTAATAAAACCCACTTTGGTTAGTCATTGTCTCTAGTTCTCTTGAAACTTTCACTTTGCATTGACCAAAGAATATGTTGTTTTTAAAATAATTATCTTAGTCTGTCTTGTACTTTCTTGTTCTACACAGGTATAAAGACCTTTTAATATGGTGCTACAAGAATTTTCTGTAGATATTTACCCAAAATACTTTTATCCCTCAGTTAGCATAAAGTTACCATTCATTTACTCATGCATTCTTTGATTCATTTCTTATACTTCAAAAATATTAAATCAGAACTAAAGACTGAAGTAGTGAATAAAACAAGACCCCTGATGTTAAGGAGGTCACTCTCCAGTAATATAGACAGTCAAGTAAGATTGAAGTACAATGAAGTGTCATTAGTGCTATGACAAATGAATTATAATAAAGCAAAAATATGAAACTAGCTTTCTATATTGGGGGTGGGTTCAAGATTTTTCTTGAAAATAATAACATGAGTTGGATTTAGAAGTAAATATCCAAAAGGTAAGCAATGTAGGGGAGATATTTCCAGCACAAAGTGAAACAAGTCAAACGAAGGAGTCCTGGAACCATGTACCATCTGCTGAGACATGGGAGTGTGATTAGAGTATGGTATACAAGAGCTGCCACTTCCAGAAAATTGATGGAAGTTTACAAGTTCACTCAGTGGAGTTATTGTACAAAGGTGGGGCGGTATATTTGTGTCTAAATTGGCCATGAATGTGGCAGAGGAAGTGGTGACATATACACTTTGGTTGCAGTCTCTAACTGGAGTGGCTTCAATGGCAGAAACTTATTTCTCATAGTAATGGAGTCTGGAAGCCCAGGATCAAGGCGTTGGTAGACAGATTTTGCCTGGGACCTCTCTCCTTGGTTTCTAGATAGCCACCTTCTCTCTGTGTTCTCATGGACTGTCCTCTGGGCACACATTTCTAGTATTCCTTTGTGAACCTTAAACCATTTTTTCTAAGGAGACCACTCATATTGAATTAAAGCCATTCATAAAGTACTCACTTTTAATTACTTCTTAAAGTGCCTATCAACAAATGCAAACCACACTCTAAGGTTCTGAAGGTTATAGCTTCCACATATGAATAATGGGAAAAGAAACAACACAGGACACTATTAATTTTTTCAACATTACAGATCTAGACTTGAGATATGGACTAAACTTATGACAGTAAGATGGAAAGATGACAACTCATATGAGGATTTTATTTGGTCTGCACAATTTGGGGTTTCCTTCTCAGGTGAGACAAAATAACAGTTGTATTCTCTAAGATTAGTAGCATAGAGAAGATGCAATTTTTGTTTTAATAACATGATCATTTCATCTTTGACTAGGTTGAGTTTTAGATACTGTAAGATTTTTGGCAGAAGTTCTCTATTATGTTGTTGGCAAAATTAAGGTAACATATATCAATTGATATATAGCATCTATTTAATAATTTTATTGGGCTCCTTTTGGTAAATAAAAAATGTGTAGAAGGAGGGCATTTATTAGACATGACACCACACATCTTTATATTTTTAAGAACTGTTTCCTAATTCTAATTCTCATTATTTTGGAGGAGTTTTTCCAGATTAACTTGCTCAGTTTCTCATGATATATTTTATCAAATGCACTAAAAATAAAAAAATGCATAGATTATTAATTCAAGAAGTAAGCATTACTTCATTTGTAGGAGCTTCATGAGAGCAAATGAAATTAGCACACAATGATGAGAAGTTCAGTATCAGAGAAGTTTCTAAGATTTGACAAGCTAAACCTTTTGAAATAGCAAACATTACCAAAAGGCCTGACTGCTTGTTACAGATGGATGACTTTCCAAATGTGACTTTGGTAAACAAAGCTGTATTTGAACTACAAGAGATCACAGGGGGCAAAGAAACAACATTATTTCTAAGGGATAGGGGTGGGGTGAGCAAAAAGTCTCAATTTTGTTTAAGGGCAAAAATGACATTATTTTATGATGAGTAATAATTGGAAGTGTATAACCTATTACAGGTCGGTGGCAATAGGATATTTTTTATAAGTATCTCAAAGTCTTATTTGTTGCATTTCTCCCAACTATTTCAAATATCCTCAGATTACATCAGTATTCCACACCATTGAGATTTCTGTCCTTTCCCCCCCTCCAGAAAATATGTTTAGCTAAATATGTTTTTGTTGTCATGGTTGTTGTTGTTGTTGTGGCCTAGGTGAGGGATGAGGGGGTTGGAACTCGGGAGTGGTGGTTACTGACATCATCTCATGAGTGAAGGGTTAATGGTGGTTTGTTTATTGTTTTGATTGTTTGCATTTCATAATTTACACTTTGGGTTTAAATGAGTTAAAACATATCAATATCTTTTATTTTTAATCTCAGTCTTTGCACATATATGAATTGCACATCCAAATAATCAAGAAATTTTATAAACTCTGAAAAGCTGTTATGAGTCAAACAATGGAAATTCAAAGCTCAACTGAATGAATGTCCACATCATTTCTGAAGTCTTGGAAGTATATCTAGAGCAGTGTCTATAAACTCTTTATCTTTCTATTTTTTAGTAGGACTCATTAGTATGGTACATTTATATATTGCATTACCATTTATAAAATATTATATAATTTCTTCTTTTAATTCTCACAAACTCAGTGTCAATTACTAATATCACACCTTTTTAAACTATAAAGATGGAAGAATATTTCAGAAAAACTGTTCCAGCTATTTAGGGCATATTAATTTTAAAACAAAACCAAAGATTTGTTTGTTAATTTGAAGTCACTGAATATTTATTTGAATCTCTTATTTACTTATTTTGAGTCTCTAAGTGCCTAGATAAGAGATAGATGTTTTTGTTGAAAAGTAGAATTTGTCCATTCATTTATGGCAGAATCATTTACCTAAGGATCTTAAGAATGTTTGTCTTACAGTGAGATACCACAAGAGTGACAAAGTCAGGTAACAGCAATCATTTCAAAAACGGGTTGTAGAGAAATGAGCCATCATGCACTGCTGCTAAGAACATGGAAAGTGCAAAAATTTTGGAAAATATTTGGGCATCCTTAAAATATTAGATATTTTTTAGGAATTTCCAGAAAAATTCTACTCCTTGGTGTCTACCCAAGAGAAATAAAATTTCATATCTATATAAAGACTTTCATGAAAAATGTTTATAACAGCATTGTTCATAAAAATTACATCTTAGAAACAAATTTGTCCTCTTACTGGTGAATGGTTAAACAAAATACGGTATATCTGGTTAATGGAATATTATTGGCAATGAAAAGAATGATCTCTGAATTTGATCAATGAAACTTTGATCTCTGCAATAAGACAGTTGAACCTGAAGATCATTGTGCTAGATGAGAAAATACAGTTATAAGAGATCACATATCATAGGATCTCATTTATTTGAGATAAAAGCCAAATTTAGAGATAAAAAGTAGATTAATTACTTCTGAGGCTGGAGGTGTGAATAGGGGAATGATTGCCAAATGGATAGGAGGGTTTTTTTTGGAGATTATAGAATTGTTCTAAAATTCAACTCTGGAGATAGTTGCACAGCTCTGTAAATTTGCTAAAATTTTTTTTGAGTTGTGTACCTAAAATAGATGAGTTTATAATAAGGAACAAAACAGCATGTGTCTCAATATAACTATTTTTTTAAAGAAAATAAATTCACCACATTTTGCTTTCCTTGAAACAATGCAAAGCTACAAAGTGACCAAGTAGCCTAAAATGACCAAGATAATTTGAGGTATTGAGTAGAAGGAGGATATCATCAATCCCTCGTTTCTTTTTTGCATAGTTGTTATTTTATGAACAGAATCAAACCTGTGCTAACTGGCAGACATTCTGTCAATGAATTTTGGTTGTCATAAATATATTTTTCTCAGTAAAATTCTTTAGTTCTCTCTGTCTCCTCAACCAATAACCATTTGGTGGCATTTAGAGCAAGGGAACAAATGCGTTTACTTTATGTAAGTTCCACAGAGTTGGGAACCCAGCACAATGACAGAACAAAAATTGAGAAGAACTCTCATAATCAGGTTCATGGGATTAAATTATCCAGGAATGATGCCCTGCCTCATCCTCTTCTCCCTCTCCTGAAATCACTTGCTATGAGGAAGGGAAGAATTTGAATACCACAATGAGACTCCAACAGAATAAGAGTGAGCTGTCCCAGACTACCTGCCACAGGCATAGTGTGGGCAGAAGAGGGAAAAATGTGCTGTAGACACTTGAAAAGAGCAAGAGAGAAAGAGATAGGTAGAGAGAGAGAGAAAGAGAGAGAGAGACAGAGAGAGGAGAGAGAGAGAGAGAGAGAGAGAGAGAGAGAGAGAGAGAGAGAGAGAGAGACTGATTTACATTTTTCCTTGTGAGGTTTTTTGAGATGCCAGTCTGCTTATCACTTATTAAAGTTCCCAGACCAATCTGGCTCCTGCATAGGTGATCCTTCTTCCCATGCCCCCCATCCCTGCACCATCATAGCCCCCAGTCCACACTTGAACTCCTTTTCCCCTCCAATACCTGGAAGTCAGCCCTTTGTACAAGTTCGGAACCAAATCAAAGCCGGCAAATGGAACATGTAGGTTATTTACGGATTGTTGCTGAGCAAATTTAATCACTGGCCTGCTGTAACTCTATCATCATTTCCCTTGACGAGAGCATCACAGACTTAAATTTTACAAAGGAGGGAGAAATGGCCATCATCCAACTATAACAGTAACAGCCAATTCTGCTGTGATGGGAAGAGGTGCTGTATTAGTGCCAATACATTAACCAACTTTCCAATTGCAGCGGGAAACTGATTGCCATTACAATTCCCATGGCACACTCGTCCGCGAAGGTAACAGGGTTGCTTGAATGAGCATTCATTTCCAGCTCTGCTAGAGTGTGGGGTGTTTGTTTGTGTGTGTGTGTGTGTGTGTGTGTGTGTGTGTGTGTGTGGAGGGAGCAAGTAAATGATTGGTTAAAACCTGCGGGCAAGTAAGCAAAAGGCTAGAATTTTCTGATTCATTCTTTCTACACTAGTTGTGTGATCTTGGACAAGTTCATCAACTAGTAAGAAACTTCAACTCTATTTGCAAAGAGAGAATATTAACAACAACAATATCCATTAGTTTATTAAATAGGTTCACCAATTATTTAGTTCTCCTCCCATTGAAAGAGAAAGTGTTCATCTTCTCCCTTTGAATCTACTTGAGTTATGTGACTGCTTTGACTGCTAGAATATGGCAGAAATGTCATTATGTCTATTTCTGGGCACAGGTCTCAAAAGATTGGCATCTTCCACTTCCTGGCTTGCTGGAAGCCCTAAGCTGCCATTTAAGAAGTCTGACTATGCTGAAACTACCAAGCTGAAGAAGCCATATGTCGGCATTGAAATTGACTATCCCAGCATAGCTTGTTGTTCCAGCCATCGCAGCACATGTAGGATGTGAATGAAATCTTGGATCCCCAAAATCAACCTACCTACCAGCTGAATACCCCAGGTGACCTCATTTGGTGCCACATGGAGCAGAATAATTGCTCTGCTGAGCCCTATTTGAAATTCTTGGCTATAAATTCATGAGATATATTCAATGAAGATATTTTATTATAATTAAATTAGGTATATAAAATTAGTTGCTGTGTTAAATTGTTAGGTTTGGGGATAATTTCAAAAGTAACCAAAATACCTATCACAAAGCTGCTGAAAAGATTGCATGTGATAAGACAAGTGTTCTTTAAAGAGTAATTTTTAATGGTATTTTAATAATGATAATGATGATCATTATAAGAGAATATACTCTAGTCTTGTCTAATAGAAAAAACTAACTTCTTTCAAATAATTTAGTGATCCAAAATCCATCTTACTTGCAGATTTCATCTATAACTGAACACTTGACTAATTGAAGAGACATACATTGGATTATATAAGCATTAATTGGCTTCTATCAATACACTAGGTAGCCAGACACACATTTATCCTTTATCTCTTATGAAGTAGGTCCATGTCCTATAATAGGCTCAGAGAGTTTGAGTAAGTAGACAAAGTTTTACAGCTGGGAAGGGATGGAGCACCAGTCTGAATTTATGACTATCTTCATTGAAGATGAGGAAGAAACCTAAACTGAGCTGATTCTTAAAGGATGAATAGATGTTGAATGAAAAAGAGAGGAAATTTAGGGCACTTTGAGGATGTCGGCATTAAAGATGGTAAGGATCTGAGGGGCAGTTTTATCTAAAGAGTAGGCAGAAGTGAGCTTCAATTAGCAGAATTTTGTTCTCAGGGCTGAAAATGGTCTATAAGTCCCTACTTCTTATCTAGAATTTGACCCTAATAAAAAAGTGTGGTAATGTGCCTGGAAAGACAAGCAGATACTAGAAACGAGGGTGCAAATGATTCAAAGCTCAAATGTTGCTTCAGGATTCACAGCTTCTGCTGAAACCCGACTTTCATCTTCTCTCTTGGCTTTTGGCAAAGCAAATGCTAGCAGAGAACAAAGATTGCTTCCTTTAGTGCCCGAGGGACACAGCCAATATCAAAGTTGATGAAGAAACAGATTGAACTTGTCAGAGGATCTTCTGAATTTCTTGCTCAATCATTGTAGTCCACAACCTAAAATAACCCCCATGTTGAAACTTCTGGCCTATCATTGCCTTTAATACTCTGTGAACAGCAAGGCTCCGTGCAACCTCTTGCAGCTGTGAATTGGGCATATGGTATGAGAGTTTATGGGCTGCCAAGATCAGAATTCAGGCTCAGTAGTATGCTCCTTCCTGTATCCTGGGACATAGAATCTCATGATGCCCTTGACTCCATAAATTACTCCCCTCATACCTGATGCACCCCCCGAATTCCCAGCCTCTCTTAGTCCCTGACCTTAAAATTTCTTCTCCACCCTCACTTCACAGAGGTGCAAAAATGAAGAAATTCTCATACTAGCTCCTCACCAGTCTCCAACTTTGGGAGTAGTAACTGGGTAAAGCACCAAAAATAAAAGTATAAGCTACCCTGAGTTATTGTTCTAACAAAATGAAAAAAGAAATAATTCAGAGTCACAGCTGGATCAAACAAATCCTAGATAAAAGCAATGTTCTCAACTTTTTCTCAGAGCACATAACATTACTTTGTGGTATAGCATACAGCTCATTTGATAGTATCTCTGGTCTCTGCTTGCTCCTCTAAAACTTTAAGATGCCACCCTAGGTTTTACAGCATCTAAGCGCTGTATCCTGTTTTCACATGGCAGGAAAGTCTTGTACTTAAGATCCTTTCCTAATTTAGTGAGGTTACTGATAGTTCTAATTCCCAACAGCAAAAGTCAACCTGTTTTTCTAGCTCTTCCATTTCAGTGAGTTTCCCCAGCAGCTCATTTTACCATTCCCAGAATGAGACAATGAAAAGATGAAGGCAACACTAAATTCACTATTCACCCATGTTGGGTGTTTTACTGAGATTTCTTGGGTAATTTTTTCTTTTTTCCTGTCAGAATGACTTCTTTTCAGTAGAAAGGAGATACAGGGATATTTTGAGACATGTCAAGATATTCTAGAATCTTCTGTTTCCTATTATTTATGGACCTAAGTGTGTTTCTGTTGTGACTAGTAAGATTATTTTCTGGGTATGAGTGAGACAATTAAATATTTAGACAGCACCTGTGTTTCATCTTCACCCCAGCATTCTTATTCCCCAAAATCTGACCTATGCAATTTTTAGAAATTTCTATTCAAATCATCAGTCCTCAATATATTAAAAAAATTGTATGAATTACTATCATTTGGTACATGTTTGTTTAATACATTCTAGATATCTATGAACTTTTAATGTACTGGAACCATTACAATTTTTTGGAACTACTGTAATTTTTAAGGAACAACATGGCTAAATGATTTTTCCCAAAGTATGACAACTAATGCAAGGTGGGACTAGGATTTGATCCTAAACATTTGGAATCTGAGCCTGCAACTTTAAGTGTTGTGCTGTTTTCCTTTCAAGAACTCAGAAGGGGGGAATGGGTTATTTCCCATCAAATAAAACTGAGTTTGAATCTTAGTATCATTATCTAGCATTGTTCAAGTTTGGCCCCTAGGTGCATACTAGTGCCTACTATTCACTCTTAAGTGCTTAGATGTTGCACTGGGGCTAAATTTACACCTGAGGGGGCAGTATGGACTTTTAATATCTCATGCCTTGGTAGATGAACCATTCTTCTGGGTCTTGGTAGACCTGCCTTGATAATAGAACTGTATCTTTGTTCTTTAAAAATAATAGTACACTGCTGTCACCTCCCCTATGAAAATAGTCATTATTTATTTGAACTTGCAATGCTTTATCTCTCTGGTTCCTTTGGAGAATAAACATCTCATTGCCCTTAGTTCACTTCTTTTCACATTATATTTTCCCAGGAGCTATGCATATTCTTCATTCCGCTGATTCCCCACCCTATGGACCAGGAATGAGTTATTTTTTGATAAGTTAATGAAAGAAGAACCATACAAATGACAACAAAGATAACATGTGTCTGTTTGCTCTGATAGCTTTCCTAGGACATCATTTCAAAACTTTGGCTAGGACAGTGGGGAAAAAAATGAAAACATAAGTGAGAGCTTGAGTCATCCTTCTAAATAAATAATTGTTCCCATTCCTTCTCCCAACCAATATGTCAGCATAAAGTCTCCCTTGACCCAGGAACAAAGAATTATATTAGTTATTAGTAAATGCATCATAGTCAGAGAGGAAAAACTTGATATAATGTGCCAAAGAGAACAGAAGTCACCTGAGAATCTTGAGTCCGGATGACTCAAGGGACTGACATTTCATATGGCCAATACCTCATTTCATGGCCTGATTCACACTCTCTACCCATTTTTTGCTAGTGATTCAGGTTTCTAATAGTAAATATATTTGTGGACCCAGTGTAGAAAAGAGGTCAAGATACTTTTTTATAATCTATGTCCTGTATGAATTTTTCAAAGGTTATTCAATGATACATAATGAACAGTGAATTCAGAGGGAAAAGTGAGTTTCTCTTTCACTTTTAGCAGCAGAAAAGAAAGGGAAATCTGAATTATGCAACCTACATGGATCTAGACATAGGAATATAGTTAATTCTGAATGAAAGAGCAAAACTTCCTAGTGACTCAGCTATTATAATGGCTGTGTTTGAATAGGTACCTCTTCTTCCAAGAAAATAGGTAAGGGAGCTATGTGCATATTGTTTAGGTTGCAGAGGTAAGAGAGCAATATTTTTAATTGTATAAGCCTGTGATTATTTGCTGAATTCTGCTACTCATTGTGTTATCCCAAATTACTTAAGTTCTTTGAATTTCTTTGTCATAAAAATAGGTATATTAATAGTAATTCATAGGATTGTTGGAAATATTAACAGGAGTTCCTAGAGTGTCTGGCATAGTATTGCTTTTATTTCATGACAGCCACTTATTATTAGTGTCAATATTGCTTTCATTCTCCTTTTACTCTCCCGCACATGGGACTTGCTTGCTCGGAAATGTTGTGTATTTAGAGCATAACCTGATTGCTTCTCAGCCTTTTAACTAGGATCAAGTGTAGAACATAACCTATTTGAATGTAACCACCATTATCTATCATGTTTTGTGTCACTTAATTTATTCCCCATGTACTTTCTTCTCCATCTCATGAGTACAACAAGCTGTGTGCAAGTATATTGTCATCACAACCTGAGCTGCAAATCTTGGCCAATGTCTCAAACTCTCAGACCCTTAGTTTGCCCATCTGTAGAATTTATCTAGTACCCATCTGTCTTAGAAATTGTAAAAAGGCTCCTATCCAGGTTACTTATATGTTGCAAACAATTTGCAGCAGATTAACAATCTCCATTGTGAAAGAACATCTTCAAAGAGTAATCTCTCCATTGCCCAAGAACCAAACATCAGGCTGAAGGGAGGAAAAGGGGTTTCAAGGACAGTCCATACAAAGGCATTTTCAGTGAATTTCATGGAACAAATGAGGTATGCAGTGCACACCTGCCTCTTAGGATTAATTCTCAGGTTACAGTGAAGCTCGGAAAATTGCTATTTCTTGACCTAAAAGGAGGTTAAAACACTTTCAGTAGAAATCGATTCACTTTAAGGTATTTAGCACTGTTCATATTTTGTAAAAGTCTCGATGACAGGGCCAGTTTCAATTGGCACTTTGTGTAGTAGTTGTAGGAAGCCCATCACACAGAGAGTGGAATCTGAATGAGTGTTTAACAAGATGGGTTATTTCCTTTGTTTCACTTCTAAGATGTAAGGGGAACATGTCTTGGGCCCCCAGACAGGCTGAGGATATTATGACCCTAACACATGTCTGCAGCTGAAGAAGTGGTGAAGTGATTGCTGGAAAAATCAAGTTAAATTTTTCTGCTGATTTTATTTTTCCTTCGCTAGGGGAATTTATATTACACATGATCAAATAGCATTATGTTCAATGAAGGAAATGAGGTGTAAGGGAATCATTCAATAAAAAATGATAAATCATAAAAGATTATTTAGAGAAAAATGCTGTTAGCAAGAGTTTGAGAAGTATGAAGATCTTTTTCATAGGTTATAAGGAAATGCTATCACAAGAAATTGCACCATTTATGTCATTGTTCATCTCTTCCTTGAAAGGATAGTGGTAAATTTAAAATGGAATTAAATAAGAAATAATGCAGGCTGTCGGTCATGACCTGAGACTGATTGGGGAAATTGCTTTCTGAGGGGACAGGACCAACAAATCAGAAAACAAAACCCAAATTAGAGAAATAATTCCAGTGACTAATCTGTAACTAGTGGGGGAAAAAAAAGGTAAGATATGGTAAACCAAAAAGCAGAGCACAAGTTGAGGGTAGGAACCTTCATGGGTTTCTGTGAAATGAAGAATGGGCCAGCTATTTTGATGAACAATTTGGCAGCAGAAATTGAATATGAACATATTGTAAGATCCAAAACTGAGCAGTCAAGTATACACATAACATGTCCGGCCCAGGCAAACAAAGAAAGACACATGAGGATATTAATGATAGCATTTTGTAGTAGCAAAGGGATGAAAGTAAATGAGAAAGAAATAAATGAATAAGCAAAGAGCAAAATATTCACATTTGCATCTTCTAAATAGGATTCTAAAGAAGTGAATATATTAATGTGAATAGATCAAAATGCTATTAGCAATAACCTGAATGCCTATATAGATCAATGCCATTTCTGTAAATAAAGAAAACATACATGAAACATGACTACATATTGTACACTTAAACACATATATAGAAATAAAATATATAGAAATAAAATTTGTAGGTGAATCCAAACCACAAATATGCAAATAGAATGACTCTGCGAGAGTAAACTATGAAATAAAACATACAAAGAGGGCAAATTGGATCCAGTGACAATATAATACTTATGTTATGGTGAAGCAAAAGAAAAATTTAATTCTGTGCACCAGAAATCAAAAATTACATCTATATCCACATATAAAGTATATCTATGAATCTATTAAAATCTGTGTGTAAATAAAAACCTGAACAGAATGTGACTATAATATATCTCCAAGGGAAAAAACAAAAATTTGGGTTCATCCCCCAGGAAGGAAAATGAATACCCCCCCCCAAAAAAAAAGAAAGAAAGAAAGAAAAAGATGTCTACTTGACTCAAACCTTGTAACCACAGAGAAATAAAATTAAACTGATGAGAGCAAATGGGAGTGATTTCAGAGAAACTAAATTTCAGAAAAAGCCTTTTCTTCAAGAGAAAGCATTTATTGATTTTTAAAAATTTCAGTTCATGATAATTCTACGATATGAGTCCTGGAGCAATTAAAGTTAAGAGAGTATTTGACTTGGAGAAGATAAGAATTAGGAGAGACAGATACCAGTTATGTTAATGAAAGAGTTGAGTTATTTTATTTTTTTCAAAAGGCACAACTGGGACAACTATTCGTAATAGGATTAGATAATAGTAAGGTGACATTTACTAATTATTTCCATTTTCTAAAACAATGGATTGGGGATACAACTATTATCTCTCAATTGCTTAATATCTGCCAGAGATGTTCCCAAAGGTCTTAATATGAAATAGAAGACAGGTACCCAATAATATCTTCCATCTTTAGACATCTATGACTCCATGCATGATAAACTGTGCCTATCTTCTAAATTGTTGAGTATGTCTTGATTTTCTCAGTAGTACTAAAACCTTTATAATGATACCTATATATTTTAAATAATAAAAAAATTAAGACACAGTATTCTTATTCATGGAGTGATCTCGGTACATAGTTTTACTCCCGAGGCTCTCAGTGAGTCATTTTGAAAATGGTAGCCCAAATAACTCACATAATCAGAAAAAGAGAAGCTGTACTTTTGATACTAATATAAATACTGTTCCTATGATTACTCATACTAGAAAAATGGATGACAACCTCTTTAACTTTGAGCTTTTAAAAATTTTTTTTCTATTATTAATTTAGAGTTGAGGTTTTGCTGTTTCAAGAAAACACTTGAACTCAAGCACAAATGTCATTTTTTCCCCAGAGTTTTAGAGTTATTTTGCTAATCATCTAAAGAAGTGGGGAAGGATTCTTTATACTTCAGATATAAAGTGTGACATTCTAGGAATCACCTAAAAGCTTATAGGTAGTCTGAGAGACCATCTCCAAATGACAATGGAGCAGGAGTTGAAATCAAAAAGAGCAGATTCAAGACTGTTAATTTTAGAGGAATGAGAATTTTATAGAATTGCAAGATGAAAAATGTAGCAACACAATGACTGACTCAAAAATGACTCATCTGTTTGGAAGTGTTTGTACATTGTATCTTCACATAGCCTGAGAAGTGCATGTTCTTGCTTTCTGTCATTCCACTGTGTAGGTGAGGATAAAGTATTAGCATTATCTAAATACATCTTAATTGTCTTAACTCTTGGTCTACCATTAGCTGGTATCCTTGTTTAGGTACTCTGAAGACTACACACTGTAACTACCTTGCTGTTCTTTAAAGGGAGACACTTCACACACTAAAGTTACAGTGATAAGGCATCACCATGCTTTGTTTGCAGTCATGAATTTCTGACTCTGACTTCCAATGGAAGAATAAGACCCTGTGTACAGTTGTCCTATAAGATTGAGCGAACTGCTTATCAAGATTTGCATTAGCTATGTAGGACACAGAGGTGGCTGAAAATAAACATTCTACAGTATGACTTATACATAATATATATGACATGATATTGACTTTGCAAATTCCTGTAGTGTAGGATACTTTAATAAAGACTAATGATGTGAATTATTTTGATAGGGGATGCTAGTTTCCCATTCTTTCTGTCATTTCCATGGGAATTGATTTTAGCCTGTTCAAAACACTTGATATTCCTTTAGTCTTTACTCACAGCCTTAGAGAATGCATAATAATTCATTGATTGATAAAATTAGAACAAAAGGCTGAACATATTTCATCTAGCTCACACCTTTCTGTCTCTTATGATAAGGTCTGGTCATAGTGATCACGTATCCTTCTTGGTGTCTCATGTATAGTCTTCCTAGGTCCATAATTGTGGCAGAGAAAGTAGGAAAACCTGTCGATGAGTCATATATATATATATATTCATATATATATATTCATATATATATTCATATATATATATATATGAATATATATATATTCTAAATCTAAGTCTTTGTCATATATGTTCCAAGTATTCTTGGTGACTCATGTTTAATTTCTGAACCAAATCATTTAAAGACAATGAAGTTATTGTTTTGATGAAAGTCAGCTTAGTAAATTGTTTTCAGGGTCATGCTTTTTGTATCTTCTCTAAGAATTTATTTGTTATATCTAAAATTTCAAAGATTTTTTTGCCATCTTTAAAGCCTTTATGTTTAGGTTTATGGTATATTTTGAGTTATTTCCTATACTATGCAAAATAAGTGTATTTGTTGTATTTGTTTGATTTTATATAGATACTGATCATCAACATCCTTTGACCACTGGTGAAATTTGCATATTAGTTGGTGAGTATTAACTGACTATATATCTGTGGATTTGTTCCTGGACACTATCCCATTCCACTGTCATGTATATTTAGTTTTCATGGCATTGAAACTCCACTATCTTGGTTACTATGTTTTTGTAATATCCTAAAATCAGTATGAGTGTTTCATTTTTATTTTTTGTCATGTATTTTGGACTTATAGATTCTTTTCATTTCTGCATGAATTTTAGAATTATATTGTCAATATTTTCGATAAAGCCAGCTAGGACTCTCAGATTGTGCTTAATCTACACATCAATCTGAGGAAAATTGGCACTTCAGCAATGCTAAGAATCTGGATGCAGGAATACGGATTTTTGGCTTTCTTTAATTTCTTCCAGCAAATTTTTGTGGTTTTTAGTGAATAGCTCTTGCAGATATTTTTGTAATTATATATCCCTAAATTGTCATATTGTTTTTACCCTTGGTGTCTGATAGTTTTCCACATTCATAGATGCATGGTCTATAGCTTCCAGCTTGCTCCCTCTATATATTTTTCTCCATTTTGAAGCACAGCTTTGCCAACACTCCTCACTTCTGTTTCCTCTACTCAGCAAATATGCTAGACTACTTTAAGTTTTCACATTTAAAGCATTTTCCAGGCTTTAAAGTGATACAATCACTGGGTTCACCTTATCTGTTTTCCTGTCTCAGGAATTGCTGTCCTGAATTTCCTATGTCCAATGTCAGAAAACACTTGTTTAATGAATTTTGTTCAGTTGTCTAACTAGTTACTATGGGAGGGAAATTGCCTCCATAGTTCATCTTTCATGCAAAGAAACAGAAATCAACACCTTTTTTAACCTTTCAAATACCCTGCAGAGATAGTATCCATATTGTGTGTGTGTGTGTGTGTGTGTGTGCAGAAAACAGCAAAATGTGCTCATGTTAGCTTGTTCTGGAAGGACTGATCCCAGTCTCCACAGGGTTTCATTTTACTCTCTTTCCTATATATTTATGACAGGATATATGTTACCTTATTTGAATAGTGACTAAGTTTATTAAAGTCCTTTTAGTATTTCTAGAATAGCTGGGATAAGTCCCAGTAGAGAGAAAACTATGTGTACTCTCTCTGCCTGTTCAAGATACACTTGGCCTAGTTGTTAGTGAAGGAGACACTTTTTTTATTCTGCAATATTTCTGCAGGTATGATACTAGATAATCAAGATAATTTAATAAAAACATTAGGATAAAACATTAGGATAAATATCAGGTCATGTTTATTTGTATACATAACTGTTTATTGTATACATTGCATACTACCATGTATTTAGGAAGTAGCCATAGCAAGGGACTGAATCAATGGAAAACAATTAAGAAAATGATGGCATCCTACAAGAAAAAATCTTATTGTAACTTATTTAGTTCACAAATTTTAACATAATTTATATTAAGTTGATTTCCTTCAATGTTTTACTTGTCAATAGTTTGATGTAGAATTAAGCATAATTAACAGATACTTTCCTAATTTGTTATAATTCTGTCAAATTCATGAATTGTTAACAGATACATGTGAAATGTGACTGTATTAAGCATGGTTTAATGCAAAGGACACTACACACTTTGTTTTGTACACAGGCCTTATTACTAATCATTTTTGTGACAATTGTCATTCTATATCTCAGATATTTTTCTTTACAAAATAGCTAAGTTGAGCTTTAACAATAGTTTGCAAATACCAATGGATAGAGGTTAGAAGTAGTTCTCTCCCCTTCCCTCACCTACCCCTCCTCCTCTTATTTCTTTGTACTAAGTAGGACCAGAGCCTGGTGGTGAAATCAAATATACTTCACTGGAGCTAAGATTTTGAAATATTTGGAACCAATTCCTTCTCCTCAAATAGGTCCCAGGGAGTTATTGAAGACTCAGGTCTCATCATCATTAATCAGTTCACAGGGAGCTAGTCTTATCTCTAACACAATATTTCTCAAGCATTAGCTATAATTACAATTTCTTGGACTCAACAAAAATGCTGAACTTGTGTCTTACATGTTTTGGTGAGTCTGTGACTTCTATATTCCAGGTTCTTAGTATCTTTAGTTTTGTGATCTTACTTCGATATTAGTCCCTACAAAAAGAAAAAAATTCCCACTTATATCCCTTCTTAGCGCCTGACAAGAAACAGGATGATTTTGGACAGCTGAGCTGTACAAATGGTGAAAGATTTTGTCAACTACCTCAATCTCAAAGTTTTGATAAATTTCATGGGAGGTAATTAGAGCAAAGCTGTAGGAAATGAACCAAATATGCCACTCTTTTGTTGGATTTTCACTATTTTTTCTAACAAATTTACCTGGAAGCAAGCAACTAAATCTTTTTAGTCTTGCCCTATTATGTGTATTTTCACATCTGCTTTGGCTAACATCTGTTCACTTTTTTATGAGCTTGAATATTGACTAAGTAGTAATCAAATGTCAAGGTAGTTCCCCATTCTCTTGTCAATTTCTTATTATTAACAATTACCATACTTCTCCAAATCTATTTGTTCTGCATCTGTAGAGCATGGACTGTTCTTTCCCGCTAGACTGCTGCTATGTGATTTGATTCTGTGTGTACAGCCTTCTCACAGTTACAGCCTCAATTGTATTACAAAAAGTCCCTAGATTCTTTGTTTTATATCCAAGTCCTTCAAAGAATTGACTGTCTCATACATATATATTTCATCACCAGTATTTTATTTATTTTACTTTTCAGTTACTCCCTAGTTGAACCAACATTTTTTTGGTAATGATTATACACAAGAGATGTATACTGGGTATTAGAAACATGCAAAAATTAGGTCAAGAACTGGAATTTTCTTTCAACTTGAGAAGGCAAAAGGTATGTGAATGGTTAATACAAGACAGATTTGTGTTATATACTTTAATGGTAATACAGAGAAAACATAAAATGTTGAAAGTAGCTAGTTTAGCATAAGCATATGACATTTGAGATATTCTAAATCCCTAGATTTGAAACTTCTATCAATAGTGACAGTTACCTAATTCACTTGATTATTTACATATTCCATATATTCATGAGGAATTGTAATTCTCCAGGGCTGTCCTCACCTGACCTATATTTCCATCCTTTTAATGGGTAAATGCTCTCAATTGTACAGATTTCATGAGCACTGCTAGCTGAAAAGCCAGAGACCATGTTAGGTCTTATAAGAGTGTAATGAAAGCATTATTATTCCTGGTTAAAAAAACGACTAAAATCATCAGAACATTTAAATGAGTTTTGTTATGTCAACTTTATGTTCAAGTCATGTTTTAAACATTGTCCTGATTAAATGCCAAGTGACCACATTATAGGTACCAAATTTATAAATGAAATATGAGAGCCACAAGGGAAGAAAGTTCTATTTTCTCAGTCTATCTTATCTTACCACTATGCTTAGTGCTGACCTTGTGCTCAATTCTGGTGTGTTACACAACTCTAGGAAGAATGATTAACTCCTGTATTGAGCCACATCCTGACCTATCTATGCGATAAAATTAAGGGAGCAATGGAGAGTGACCTAATAAACTGTAGACTAGTTATTGGCATATATTTTAAATGAAAATAGTGTGTTAATAAACTTTAAGATGTATTTTGGTAGGCCACACATCATAAGTATTCAAAATACTTATCCATATTATTAATAAAGAGGTGTTATGTATAGGAAATGTGCACATTTATAGTTGTAAAGGGTGTGTATGTATATGTGTTGTATATGTATGCGCATATAGATATATGTGTATAATTTGAGGACCTACTTCTTAAGATAAGGCTATTTATTCAAAGGCAAACAGTATGCTTAACTCATGTTATATATAATATATTTAATAAAAATTGTCCCTTTTACCAATTTTTATAAGTTCTGTATGTTTCTATGACATGGAAATGGAAATGAATGATGGCTTTTCCCTCTGTATGTTTTGACTTCTGTGTGATTTGATTTGAGATTGAGGAAATATACTGCTCCCACAGACAGATACTCCATTCTGCTCTTGTATTTTGTTTTTGTTGCCTATATTATTGATAAAATATGAGTATATGAGAGATTAAAACTGTACTCCCAAATTGGGCAAAACATACCCATACATCAAAACCACAGTAATTGTATGCAATGAAATTCAATTTTTGAAACTTATATTCAGATATAAAATGGTAGAGAACTGTCATTCAAAATTCTGCTCTTATTTTGTATTCTAATAAGGTAAGTTTGTCGAATACTGCTATTTATCCTGCATAATTAAAATCAAGTCACCTGGGAAAAAGTTTTGAATGACTCACCTCCCATTAAATATAGAAATATTTATGTATCTATATTGAATAAATGACCAGATTTATGAATATATCTTTGGATGTGGAAATCAGGCCCCTGGTATTTAGGTGCTACTGTGACTCCATTACAAATTTGTCATCAGAAAGTCATCAATGGTGCAAAGAAATCTAAAATTTTAGAGGAAAATTAAGGAAAAGATAGATCAGAAATTTATTTTCTGAGTTCCCTTGTTCCAGACTCAGAAAAATATGATTCTTTACTAATGGATTTTTGGTCATTTTTATTGAGAAGTGAGAGCTAGAAGAATTTAAGATAAGACTGAAATGTAAGTATTTGTAAAAACCTTTTTCTCCATGTCAATCTTGGGGCAATATATTTACAGAATGCAATAGAGAGTGGATGCCATGGCTTGATACATATTCAAGCATTTTAATGGATAGATTGATGTTATAAAATATCATTTATTTTCTCATAAGGGACTCCCTGACTTTGACTTCTTCCTCATTGGTTCTAATTTATTTTGGGTTTGGCTCTGTTTTTGCTCTAGAGATGTCTTTGGAACCAACTTTCTATCCAAGGACAGCAAGTCCTGTCATGCCTTGCATTTAGATTTGAACATATGAATAGTTCTTATTAATGGAAAAAACAGAAATGGGTTCTACTACTTTTGGATCAAGTATATTTTTATTATATTTGCTTTTTTGATTTCATATGATTAATAATGACAAGTATGAAGCTTATATTTTTAAAATAGAAAGAAACTCAGTTTTTGAATTAGGCTGAACACCATCAAGTCGAAACATATCAACAGTCTGCTGAAAAAAAAAATCCAAAACATCTATTGTATTAGCTATTAAATTTTTCCCTTTTTTGTTATCACAGTTAATATTACCTTAATAAAATATAGAAGTAATATTTGAACTAAGCAGTTCAAATATTATCTAAGCAGTTAAAATATCATTAGTAGTAGTAGTAGCAGACTTAAAAGTTCGATTGCTACGTTACAGTAGTCAAAGAAGAAAATATGATAACACTGAATTTGCAAAAACAGTGCAGAAAAAAGTGAATGTATTGGGATCATGTGCAGCAGTGGTATCTAAAGAATCAACACCACTCTCTAATGTCTTCCAATACAGTTTTAAAAACAAATTCATTCATGGTGTCAATGTTTACTCTATCATTTCATTTTGATTTTTTAATCAAATAATTTATTCACATATAAATTTTACATCATTGTAATCCCTGAGGTTGACCCCCCCCACCCGCCTTGACCATTCCCACCCTGCCCTGCTCTCCCTCACCCCCAGTTGAGTACTTCAATTTGGATGTTAGCTTGTTTTGACTTTTCTTCATGGCTTTCTGTTTATCTTTCCCATGTCCCCTATAATAGTGAAACTATTTGGTGTCTGTTTTTTTCTTCTTGACTTGTTTCTGCTAATATGATTTCTTCTAGGTACATCCATGTTACCGTAAATTCATAATTTGTAATTTTTGATTGATGAGTAATATTCCATTGTGTATACATGCCACATCTTTTTCATCCGCTCATCTGTTTTGGGACATTTGGGTTGTTTCCATATCCTTGCAATTATAAATAGTGCTGCAATAAACATCTGGGTACAGGTGTCCCTTTGTACCCACATTGAGGTTTCCTTTGGGTAGATTCCCAGAAGAGCGAGTGCTGGGTCAAATGGTAGTTCCATTTTCATGAGTTTGAGGGTCCTACACACTCCTTTCCATAGTGACTGGACCAGTTTACATTCCAGCAGTGTAGCTTTCCAAATCAAGACTTGATTTGGAAATCAGGTCTCTACCATATTAGAAGAGTATTCTTGATTGTCTTTTAGAAAAATATTAAATGACTAAATAGTTTGCATTTGTCTATTGCTTAATATCATGGATTTAAAGGTACCAATAAATGTTTAGTTAAAACTAATTCCCCTTGGAAGAAGATAAAAGTTTATATTGAACCTGAGTAAAACATTTGCTGGCAGTTTTAGTACTATGACAGCTGTTTTTAAAGTTTCATTTAAATATACTTTTTATAGGCAATCAAATATTAAATGTATTGAAGAGTTATCTATAGTACTTACTGGGGACAAATAGGTTCTAAAACTTTTTCCCCCAAGAGATAAAATGTCTATGAAGTGAAAACATAGGATCAACAGAGAAAGGAAGCACAGTGGTAAATACAACACATGTCTCATTCCTAAAGAAAGCAAAGCCTTGTTTGGAAGACTTTACTTTGAGTTGAAGGCTAATTTTTGTATAAGGACTCAAGAAATAGTGGGTTGGTCAGTTATTCTCCAAATTGTACACTTTGCCCCAAAGGTCTCCCTGGTTTTGGATTTTTTTTCTTGTTCAAGTTCACTAACTGAGAATGGATTATTATATAATGAAGAAAACTTCTTTTCAGTTATATTAGGAAATGTCAGTCATGATGACATTAACCTTCACAAGAGCACATTAATTGAGGTTTGATGAAATCACCATAATTATTAAGTCTCTACCATGTTATATTGCTAGTATACCACATTCAGCTGATAATATGTGAGAATTTATTTTCAAAGTTGTTCATAGCAGCATTGCTTGTCTTGGAACAAAATGAATACAAAACTATTAATATATTAAAACTATTAAACCTAAAAATCTAGTAAACATAGTTTGAAAATTTGTTGTTCTCTACCTTACAGAATATAATATAGACATTTAAAAGAATGAACTAGAACTAGACTAGTTAATTTTGAAATACCAATATCTTTATAATTGATCAGGGAAAAAAGTTAAAAGTAACTTAAAATGACCTCATTTAAAAATATAATGAACAAACTTGAATATGTTATTAATATATTTGTTCTTAAGTGATTACTTTGTAAAAGGGATATTTTTTTCTAGAATTTCAAGGTGACATGACAGTCTATTCTGATCTCAATCATTCATTGACTAGTATTGTCAAATAAATAATGAAATCCCCAAATCTCTGTCTCTTGTCAAGATCTTTCCATTTTCTTTATTCAAATGTGTGCTTTCCATTGCCTAGTCATCAGCTCTACTGTTTCAAATTATTTCTTTTCTTCCACCTTTTCAATCCTTACCTGAGTGATTGACAGCATCAGTTACCCTCTTGTTTAAACTGAAATACCCATTGTCCATTCCCTCTCCTTCATATTCACTTTGAGTCTAACAAATCCACTGGCCCTACTCTTAAGCTAGCTTGTAAATGCATCCATTATCTTTTATTTCAAGCTACCACAATCTTTTGCCTTGATTGCTCTATTTATTCTTATATATTATCATATATTCTTATCATAACTTATCATATATTCTTAGCAACCTCTATATATAATCTTGTCCCTTTGAACTGTTTTTATTTTTTTTTCACATACATATCAGAAATAGTTTTCTATAGTGCAAATGTGACTGGTTCTGTCCAGGGCTTAAACTCTTGAGTGGTTTTCTCAATTACTCCCAGGTTACTAATCAAGGTTATTTATATGATTCATGGCTATATTAATTATATGCCCTGCTTTTGAAAATAACAAATGGAAAAAACAAACACAACTAGAAAATGCAATCATTTAGAAATAAAAATTACTTTCCAGAATAATTCTTGTAACAAAATGACATAGAAATTGTAATTACATGCTGTAAAATAATAAGAACAATGACACCTCAATCTAAGCTGTACTCAGAGGGAAATCCATAGTCTGGAATTCTTTTATTATAAAGCAACGAGAAAATAAAATATTCAAATGTAAGAAACTGCAAAAAGTTAAAGCACTGATAAACATAAAAAGCAGCTTAGTAAAACTGAAAAAAAAGTCAATGATTTGAGAAGCATTAAAAAAACCCCATGTGATTGATAAATAATTGAAAATTTCGTAAAATACTCAACTTCAAGTAAGGTTTACTCAAGGGAAAAAAGTAAAGAAAATAAGAATACATTAAAATGGAGAGATGATTGATGTATATAGGAAAGATATTGAAATATTTATAAGCTATCTCTTAAAGGTTTTATTAATAAACTTTAGTCTTGATAAAATGGAGAACTTTCAGGGAAATACAAAGCAAGCTAAACTCTCTTGACAAGAAGTAAATAAGAGGAACAGATTAACATGAAGTTTTTAGAAGAGTTAGCAGTAATTACTCTAAATTATCCCGCAACCAATATGATTTAATGGTGAAATTCATCCTCATGCCTCCTCGTACATAGATTCAAAACAATGCTCAACTCACCTATTAGCAAATGATGGCATAGTTCTGAATTTAGTTTTTAAGTTTAATGTAACCCAAGTCAAACCATACAAATACAGATTAAAAGATGCACAGACCAATTAAATAGCATGTGTGAAAGGTTCCTAAATGAATGGTATCCTGTTACAAGAAAAATATGTAATGACCAACAGGACTTAGTCTAATTATTAAAATTCTGCCATTAATACAAAATTAAATAAAAAATACCCATTAAATCAATGCCTTTAATAAAATTCATCATCTGTAAAAAAATACTTAGAAAACTATTAAAATGCTACCCTGATGTCATAAGACTTATTTATCTTAAATTAATACTCAATGTTATATTTAAAAGTAAAACACCAGAGATATCCCCTTTAAATAATCAAAAATTAGCAATGATATTATTTAGCAACGGTTTTTAAGTTTAATCAATATAACCTGGAAAGCAAGAAAAATGAGTTTTGATATTGGAAGAGAAAATAAAAAAACAGCATGTGAGTATCATGAAGAACAATGATTATTAAACTATAAGTCAACTGAAAAATTACAAGAATACCATAATTCAAGAAGTTACAGAAAAATTATTCAGATTATTTATCATCGCTAATAAGCTAGTAAACATCTTTTGAAAGTCACATTTTCAATGAGAAGGAGGAAATTTCCATCTATACTAAGAAAACACCTACTGCAGAGTAGGTTTGAGCTGAGGAAATACAAGTTGTTGATCTGAATACGTCATTTTGGAGACACCTGTGAAATTTAAATGCAGTTCAATTGTTGTATGTCTGTGAAGAGCTCAGTGAGCTGGATATAAAAGTTGGAAGTTGTTAAGATGTAGATGATATTTATAGTCATGGAACTTGAATTCACTTCAGGAGTAAGTGGAAATGATAAACAATAATGCAGGTACTGAGTCTTAAAATATTCCAAAATTTAGAGTTTTGCTAAATATGAACCAGCAAAAGAGGATTGAGACTGATAAATTTAGCAGCCAACAAAAGGTGTTCTTGTAAGATCATGTAAAAAAGGCATCCCAAGAACAAGAATGTGATCTGTGTCTAGTCACATAAGAGGAGGACAGAGAACTGGCATTGACCTTAGCAGAGGGAATTTGGGATTATTCATAATCTTGACAAGTTGTTTCTTCCCTGGACATACTTTTGCTTTCTTGGTTTTTTCAAAGCACATCTTGCCTCTAGCAAGTTTTCAGATTATACTATTATGTTGCTGGTCAGGTGACAAGACTACCAGAAGTGTTGCCTTAAGCCACTAACATGATTTAATAATAGGGATAGTACATAAATTTTTGTAGTACTCTTGCTCACGATAAAACAATTGTGTAAAACTCTATGTCTCAAAGTCATCTTTTAAATCATGACCTTCTCTGGAAACACACCTGAGTTGGAATTATGAGGTTATAAGAGGAAGAGAAAGGAATTTGATTGGAGTTGGAGGAAAATGTCTTCACCTTGCCCATAATTATGATTTGTTCTGTCCTTTCAGGATAATTAGCTATTCTTCAGCAAAGAGAGCTAGGAGACTTTATACTTCATCACTCATGATCTAGGAATGAAAGGCAGCCTTTTACCAAACAAACAAAGGTGCAAAGGAAATTATTGGGGTTAAATTAGTTACGATTGCCTTTTACTAGAGGAAGATTCATAAGTTAGCAGTGTCATCTAGCTATTAACAGATTAAGCCATTAGTAGGTTACAATGTCATTTGAGTGGAAATAGTCAAACAGAAACCTCAGAGAGGAAGAAGATAGATGCAGTTCTTACCAAGGGGTGAGGATAACACAAAACGACATCGGTGACAATAAGCATCAATTGTTGTGCATAACGTGAACAGCAATGCAATCTCCCCACTAGAAGCCCAAGGCCTTCCTGCTGTGTATGGATCTTGGTTGAAGTGTCATCCTCATAATTCCTAACATTAATGGTACTAAGTAGCTCCAGTCTCCTTTGTCACCATTAGTTTTCTTCTGATTTATCTTCGTTGAAATGACTCAGGATTTAAATACATCTGTCATTGGAGTAACCAGATCATACTCCTCATTTTCAACTTTACCTTGCATTTTTGTTTACATTGTCTGAATTAAAACACATACACACACAATAAGTGTCAGCATAAATGGAACATATTCCTGTATAAACTAAGCTGTCTCTCCCAGTTGAAATTTCTTCATAATAAAAAGAATGTTTAAGTGCTTTCTTCTTGAAGCATTCTGGAAGAGAGAACATTTCTCTCCAGAGAACTGAGAAAATATTTTTTACAAAGACAGCTTGTCTTTGCTTTTTAAAAGATGAAAAACAAATCAAAATAAAAGCAAATACAGTCATTACTGTGTTAAGAAGTGAAAACTGATTAAGAGGTGAAACCTGAGCTAAAGGGCACTACCTAAAGAAATCGATTTTTTCGCCAAGTTACAGAGCAGATGCAAAGTTGTGTAAAAGGGCTACCTTGTGGTCAAACATGGCCACCTAATATTTTTTTATGAATGACATCTTGGAGAATGAAAAATGAAACCAATTACAATTTCTAATGGAACATTTGATCTAGTTGATGATGCCGAGGCCCCAAATGCCTTCAGGAAGCTTTCTTCTCAACTGGAACCTAATTTTACTGGACCCATTTTACTCTGTATGATAATGCGATGTCCTTTGTGACTTCTTTGAGGTCAAAAAGGCATCACTATATGCTGTTTAGGAGTAAGTTTCTTTCTAAATAAGATCTGACTGGGTCATTACCCAGAAGCAATAATTGGGCCATCAGGGACAAGATGAGCTCAAAATGAAAGAATTATTTGCTGGCTAAAGATGATAAGTCACTGGGACAAAAAAAATCAGCAAAAATGTAGATTGCATCATTGGAATTAGCCTTTTTCCTGCTTTTTTAAATGGAAGAGGGATTGACAATATATGACATTTAATAAATATTTTAAGGTGGTACATTTAGTTAAAAGTATGGCTTCTCTCCCTTCCCTTCAAAGAGACTGAGGAAATTAGCAAATAGTTAAGGATAAAATATTATGTTTATTTAGAAAGAAAAGACTTTATAAAAATACTATCTAAACCCTATTATAAAAAATCAACTTATTTTAATAAAGAATAAAATAAATAGTTTGATTTGAGATGTTATTATTATGAACAGTGGCTTAAAATATGTGATAAGTAAATGTCCTCTAAATAGGCATTTTTAAATAGATGCTATGGGAATATTTTTATCACCGAGGAGCAAATAGCTATTTCCATCTCATTTTCAATTATTTTTCATTTGCATTTATTTGCCATTATAAATCTGAAAATGGAGACTCAACGTGTTTTTGCAGTTCAGTTTCTAAACTGCTAAAAAATAAAATAATACAACTTTATCTTTAATTGCAGTCCTTTAAGAGATTAGTTACTTTCTTGTCTTTTTTTTTTTTTTTCAGCACAAGAAACAATTTTTTTGGACAGAAAAATGAAAATAATATCTCTTGAGTTGCATATTTATATTCACTTTATTTTAACTTGGAGTTTTATTAAAGTTCTATTATTGATATGGGATTTATTTCTTTTCCAATTAATAGAAGTATGTTAAATATCAACTAATATGAACAATTTTTCTACTGCCAATATACAAAGGTGTTCTTGCAAAGGTAAGGATGTGTTATTTTTATACTATGTAGCAAGCATATACTTTTATATTCTGTGCATTCATATTCATGCCATGCAAATATGGTCTATAGTTTTGAAAATTAGCTTTTTACTATCTAGAGCAGTGGTTTGTTTGCAAGCTACTGCAAAATTGTGACAAGATCCCACAAAAGACTATTTTAATCAAGAGTGAAGACTGCATTGCCTTTTAAGGATCTTTGTGGAAATTCAGAAGAGAGTCACATGACATTAGATTGGGTTAAGAATATTTGATAAAAATATTTTGAATATACAACCAACAGGATTTATGCAATATGGGTGCAGGGTATGAGAAAAAAATTTATTGAAACATTTTGCTTTAAGTGATTTGGTAATTGCAATTGCCTTCTACTTACATAGCATCTACTAATAGAAAAATTGATGTGGAAGTAAATCAACATTTTGTGCTGTTTGATATATTTATTAGAAATTCAAATAAAATCAGATTGGTCATTGGCCTCTTTTGAGTTTAGGAGAAACACTTGGGCTAGAGATGTAAATCTAACAGTTATTGGCACGTGCTTTGATAGTATTTAAAATCATCAAACTGCCTGGGTTCATCTGAGAGAAAAGGGAAATTGGGGGATTAAACTCAAGTAATAGCAAGTTGGGAGTGGGGGGAGAAAATTGACAAATAAAAAACTCTGAAAAAGAAACATCACTAGGATAAAAGGAAATCCAAGACAATTTAATGTCATAATAACAAAAGAGGGAAGAATATCAAAAAGCAGTGAATGATTAATATTAATTTCAGTTAAGATAAGTATTAATTTTTTAATTTAATTAAAAAAAACCTACTACTCATTGAACTCCCTCTTTGCTGTTCCCTCCTCCAACCACTTATTCTCTTGTAACCTTAGTTCTGTTGTCAAAATCCATTGATTAATTTGTATTTTGTTTTGTCTGTATCTGTTTAGCTTCCTTATATTCTACCAATAGGTGAAATCTTTTAATACTTGTCTTTATCCTTCTGATATTTCACTACATATAATTTCTTGACATTCTTTCCATTTTGCTGCAAAATAGCAAATATGCATCTTTTTTGGTTAAAACCTGAACAGTACGCTGTTGTGTATATTACCATGTACTTTATATCCAGTCATCTGTCAGTCAGTAAACAATTATTGTTTCAATAACAGCTGTTGTTAAGTAGTGCTACATTAAGCATCATTGTACATCTAACTCTTCACGTTAGCAATTTTATATTCTTTGACTTAATACCCAGCTTGCAGGATCTTATTGGTGCTCCATATTTTGTTTATAGAGGCAGTGTTCAAAATGACTGCCCCAATTTTGTGCTCCTGCCCACATAGTTCCTGGTATTCCACATCCTTGCCAATTCTTTGGTTACTAGCCTTTTTTATATAAACCATTCTTGCAAGGACAAGATGATATCACATTGTGGTTTGAATTTGTGTTTAATAGTAAGTGATGAAGAGCATTGTTTCATGTCCTTGTTGGCTCATCTTTTGTTTTAGAGAAGTATCCATTTAGACCTTCATTCATTTTCAACTAAACCAGTTTTGTTGTTGAATTTCATTATTATCTATATACCAGAGATATCAACCCATCAGATATGATGGGCGAATTTCTTCTCCTGTTTAATAGGTTGCCTTTTCTGTTCTGCTGATAATTTCTTTAGCAGTGCACACGCTTGTGAATTTAATCTAGTATCATTTGCTTATTTTTGCTTTCATTCCTCTTGCCCTTGGAGCCATGTTCCCAGAAATATTACTAATGCTAAATGGTGGAAAGTATAGCCTATATTTTCTTCCATGTAATTTAGTTTTGGGTCTTACATTTAGTTATTTAATTCATTTTGAGCTTAGTTTTATGCATGAAGTTAAAGAATGATTTTATTTTGTTCTTTAGGATGTGGTTGCTCATTTTCCCCAACATTTTTTAATAGATTTTTAATTCTAAATTTCATAGTCAGGACTTTTTATTTCTTTTTATCATAGTCAACGTATTCATAAATATGTGGGTTTATGTCTGAGATCTCAATTCTATTTAATTAATTTGTATGGTGTTTATTTCAATTACCATATTGTTTTAGTTATTTGAGTCTTTGTTTGTGGTTTTTCAAAAGTTTCTGTGCTTTTTTTGTTCTAGTTCCTCAAAAGAATCTCATTGGAATTTTGATAGGGATTGCTTTGAAGTTGTATATTGTTTTTGGTAACATGACCATTTTAACTATAGTAATTATTTCCATTCATAAATACATAATAACTTTCCATCTATTTTTGGCTTTTTCTATATCTGTTAAGGCATCTTGGAACTCCCACTGCATATCTTTTAACCTCTTTGTTAAATTTATTTCTAAGTATTTTATTCTTTTCAATGTGATTATAAAGAGGATTGTTTTGCTATTTTTTTCTTGATTATAGGAATGCAATAGTTTTTTGTGTGTTGCTTTTGGAGTCTGCTATATTATTGTACATGTTTATTGTTTTTCATTGTTTTTGTTGTAATCTTTAGGATTATCTATGTATCTTATCAGATAATCTGCAAATTTTTTCCTAATGTAATCACTCTTATTTCTCATAGTTGATTAATTGCCCTAATATTTCTAGAAAAATATATTCTAGAAAAATACATTTCTAGAAAAATACATGCAAGTGGTGCGTGTGGACAAACTTTACTTGTATCTGATTTTAGAGGAAAAGTTTTCCATTTTATATTATTGAGTATTGTACTATCTGTGGGCTTGTGGTAAATGACCTTTGTTATTTGAGGTACATCCTTCTTGTCCCATATGTTAGAGATTTTAATCATGAAAAGGTAATGAATCATCACAAATACTTCCTCTGCAACAGTTAATATGATCATATAATTTTTAGCCTTCCTTTTATTAATATAATGTATTATATTAATTGATTTGTATATATTTAACCATTCTTGTATCCCTGAAATAAGTCCCATTTGGTCTTGGTTAATGATCCTTTTAAAGTATTGTTGAATTGCTTGCTAAGTTTTTGTTAAGAATTGTTGCAACTTTTCCATTAGAGGTAACAGCTTGTAATTTTCTTTTTTTTGTGATATCCTAATCTGCTTTTGTTATATGAGTAAAGTTAGACACATAAGATATGTTTGGAATTATTCACACTTCAGTTTTTCAGAAGTGTTTAGGAAGAATAGTTGTAAGTTCTTTGAAGATTTGATAGAGTTCACCATTAAAGCCATCTGGTCCTAGAACTTCTGTTCTTGGGGAATCCTTTGATTATCATTTTAATTTCCTGTGAAGGTTTTCTGTTTCTTCCTGGTTTAGTTTTGGTAAGCTGTGTTTTTCTAAAAATTTTTTCACTCTTCAGGATTATCAAATTGTCATACAATTGTTTATGGCATCTTACTATCCTTTGTATTTCTATAATATTTGTTGTTATTTCTCCTTTCCTTTCTTTGTAAGCTAGTCAAAGGCTTGTCAATTTTGTTTCATAATTTGAAAAACTAACTCTTGGGTTCATTGATCATTTGTGTTGCTTTTATTTCTGCTTTGTTTTTATTATTTCTTATCACTTAACTTTTGGCTTATTTTTTTTAATTCCTTTAAGGATGAGGTTAAAGTATTTATTTGGATTTTTATTATTTCTTGATGTAGAGCTCTATTCTCATAGACTCTCCTTAGTGCCACTTTTGTTTCATTCCATAGGTTCTGATAACTTCATTTTCTACTCTCACTTTTTTAATTGTATGCTTTAATTTCCTCCTTTTCCTATCATTGGTGAAATTTTCTGTCATCTTTCCTCCAGTTGTCAGTTCTTTTTTTAGGGGCTTTGGTATATTTACAAATTTTTGATGGAAAGGATACTTATTTTGACATTTTCACTATTCTACCATCTTGCCAGATACTAGGAATAATTATTGTGTTTGGATCTAGTGAGATGTAGAATCTTATAAGAATCATATCCATGCAATTATGAAGAATAAATGCATGACTAGAACTGATCTGAGATAGCAGATAAAGAGAATACATAGACGTAGGGAGTGTCCTCTGAGGACTGAAGCTACTTCCACGTAGATTTTATTGAATGTGGTAGCTTTTAATGTTATTTAACAACTGGACTGTTCTTGAGCACATAGTAAACTTTAGTTTAAAATCTTTTTAAATCAGATTATGACTAGTTCTAATTTATGCTTTCTCCAGAAAGGCAGGTCATTTCTTTCATTGCTCTTATGCATAGTGTTGTCACTGCTATTAGATACTTAGAATGATATATACATCCAAAGCTTTAATAGAACATAATCCATGTAAAAGAAGTTAAGGACTTTCTCTGAAAAGCACTTTCATTGTGGGATTTAGACCATTATTGTCAATAGATCATCAACCTTGACCCTCACATGTCAATATGGAAATTAAGCTTTCACTCTTTTGTTCAAGATGATAAATTTTGGTCTTCAATTATGATCATAATAATAGTTATCACAACAGTTTTGATGTCAGTACCTAACATATTACTGTACTAAAGTTTCTAAACATAAGTTCAACATCACATATGAGTTTGATTTATTTATTACTTTTTTATGTCCTGACTTTCATTATTAATAGTTTCAGTATTAAGTACCAGTGCTAGTGTTCGATTTGGTGTTAAGAAAAAAAATACAACCTGATTATCTGTGACTGTAGACTGCATCAAATCCAAACATGCTAGAATAAAACATTTGTACAAATTAGTTATTTTTATATTACAACCAAATATTCAAATAAGTAAAGCAAAGAATAAATAATAGCTCATTTATAAGTAAATTAAAACTGCTGGGGGATGCCTTCCTTACTCTTCACAGAAGCAAGTCCAATATCCCTGGTCTCAGCAGCCAAGAAAAGAGTAAGCATTCTCTCAGGTCACAAGAGTACAGAGATTAGGGTTTACTGCTCTCCCTAATATTATGCCATGATAGGTTCATATTAGCAATCAAACATCCACTACATTAAAAATTCTTAGATGTAAAACTTGCATTTTTAAGAAAAGAAAGGTGAGGGGTGAGATAAGTGTTAACAGTAATCAACTCAAAGCAATAACAAAACAAAACAAAACAGGAGAATGAACACAAGGTAATAGTAATGATGCTGTCATGCCTTAAGCTGCATCAAAATTTGTTGTGCTAAAACAAGTGAACACAATTACCTGGGGAGGAGGTTTTCTTATTAAAATACAAATTCTGATTCAGTAAGTGTCCAGGATAAGAAAGATACTAGAGTCACTGCACAAACTTTAAGTGGTGAGGGGTTTCATGCTTAGAGTGAATTGAAATATGATGGAAAAAGAGATTTAGAGCAAATTTTGCAAAGTTTTAAAGAGTTTCATTTTTCAAGGGTAGATGGACACCAATAGATGGATTTAGATCACCTGCAGGGGGCGGGGTGAGGGAACATGATTTAGGAACCATCAAGATAAAGAGGTAACAAGAAGTGATAGATTTCTGAGAACTTAAAAATCTTGGTCAAACTTGGCAACATATGTTTAAGACAAAAGTGATAGTAGATAAAAATCCTGACATATGAACCAGAAGAAAAAACATTATTATTAAAATTGGTTTAACAGAGAGTTGGTTGATGGTGAAAACATTACTTGAAAATGTGCCTCATTGTGTCTGCAGATATGCTAACATCATTAATAATATTGGCAGAAAAATCATTATTATGATTATCAGTTGGCTTAGGATAATAAACTATTATCACTTGATTTAATCTCTGACAGAAAGGAAAAGTGAATGAGTTGGAAGCTCCTGTTAAGAAGTAAAGGAAATTTGGAATCATCAATACTTTTCAAAAGAGAGATTTGGGGGCAGAAAACGTCTATGGACCCTTAGTCTATACAAATTAGAGCCACTTTCCTGGCATCAGTCGGAATTAGGAAACTCACCCAGACACTATGGCCTTGATCTTATCAATGTACCTCAGAGAGGTGCAGGCTGCCTGAGTCCCCAAGTGCTCTTCTTGTGTCTCTGCCAGACCGAACATCATGAGCCAGCACACACACACACTGTCGCCCTGATCCAGAGCAGCTGTCTAATTACAATTTTGTTATTATTAATTACAGAGTAGAAAATCATTTGTAATTAGCTCAGCCTAAATCATAGTTTAAACAGCCAAAAATTGCATTACAAACTAAAGTGTAATTAAAGCACTACACTAAAGTGTTTATTTAAACTCAGTTTAGTTATTGCAGATTTTTCAATCAGCTTCTCAGGCTCATACATAGATTTAATTAGTCTCCAGTACTGACAGTTTAGTGCATTTATTCATTAAGCATCAATATTGCTGAACAAATGTAAATAAAATATAGACAGAGATGTTTTAAAGGGGCAGTCATGAAACATCTGGGCGAGATAATGAGGCTGGAAAAGATGCGAATGTTAATGAATCTACCAGGCTGCTGGAAAATCTCTGGCTCTGGGAAGCTGGAGATCTCAGTACTTAGCAAATCTGCACTGCAAGTTTGCACTACAATTGACTAGAACAGTCCTGTGGGATGGGGTGGAAGTGAACTGAATTTGATTTTTGCAGTTGCTATAGAGCAGAGATCAGGTGCTACTCAATAGAATTCTGGATAGACATAAAAGAGAACAGCCTTCTTTACCAACCTCTGGTGCTCTATGTATCTTCTTAAGAAATAGAAGAGCTTATAAATGGATATTCAGGATGAAGTAGCTTCTTTCTTGAAAGGTTTTGAGAAAGTGATCTCTATGATAACAAGTATGCACATTTCAACACATAAATTTTCTATTCAAGGACTATTGTTTGGAAACCCTTCTTACTACACATGCAAAAATGCATGCACTTCTAAATGAGTTCCAGAATTTTAAAGGCACTCATCCAGGGCGCTCTACACATTTGTCAGTGGGATTGCCATTTGCCAATGTGTTCTTGATAGTTCTTTTTGAAGCACCTTCAGAATCACCCTCATTATTCTGGCTGAATTTCTTTAATAACCTTCAAACTCATCTCCCATTTTCCTGTCTTGTTTCCCCACTATGTATTTCTTCTATTAAAGTTCTACTGTCAGAATTCTCTCTCTGGAATATAAGCATCTTTATGTTTTGTCCTCTGCCTATATCTTAGGGCCATGTCTCACTTCCTCCACTGTTTAGAAACTGAAGCTTTTCTTGATGGGTCCTGTTTCTGTGAACATGTCAGTTTCTGTTTCTCTGTTTTCATCTCAGCACTCTGCTCTGAATTTTTAACTCTTTTGGTTTCCCTGCAAAGCATCAAACCATCTTTTACCTCCATGCTTTTTGAATATGTGATATCCTGATGAGCAAGCTGACTCCCTTAACTGGCTTTATTTGGCCAAGTTAAGAGATTATTCAAAATTCAGCTCTGTCAATAGCCTATAGGAATTTTTTCCTGATATTTTTGTTCTGCTCTCTTCACTTGAAATTAAAAGGACCACACATGCTTCTATGTTGTTTTTGCTTTTGAAAAATTATGTTTTGTTTTTTTTTTATTCAGGCATCATTAGCTTACAACACTGTATATGATTTAAGGGAGTAAGATAGATGTTACCCATGTGGTGACATATTCCCGTGCCATCCTCACTAAAAATGCACCAATAATCCTCCATCATAGTCCATTTGACTCCTCCTTCTTTTGATTTCCCCCATCCCAACCTTAGTTCTGCTGTCTTGATTTTATTTATTCTTTTATTTTGTTTCTTTAGATTGCACATATAAGTGAAATTATCCACTATTTGCCTTTCTCCTGACTATTTTGCTAGTACAAACCCTGTTAGTTCTTTTTATGATCCACATTATTACAAATGACAACATTTCATCATTTTTAAATACTAAAGTGCATTCTACTGTATAAAGTAGTATTAATACTACTCTTTTTCCCTCTTTGGACACAAATATTGCTGTAGTGAACAAAGGGATTCATGCTACCCTTTGAAACAGTGTTTTCATGTTCTTTGTATATTATGAGTGGAGTTGCTGGATCATTTGTTAGATCTATTTTTAAAATTTTGAGAAACTTCTGTAGAGTTTTTTTTATAGGAGTCAGATTAGTATCATTCCCAATATTGTGTGAAGGTTTCTTTCTCACCATATCCCAATCAATTCTTATCATTTCTCTTTTTGATATGGGTCATTCTCACATGTGAGAAGTGCTAACTAATGATTTTGATTTGCATTTTCTTGATGATGAGAAATAATTTTTATTTTCTCATGTTTAGTTTACAATCTGTATTTCTTCTTTGGAGAAGTGTCTATTTAACTCTATGCCAGAGTTTTTATTGGGTTATTTTCTTTATTTCTAGTTGAGTTGCATGTATTCTTAAAGATCTTGGTTGTCAACATTTCACAGATATATGATGGACAAATATTTTCCCCCATCCAGTAGTATGTCTTTTCATTTTAGTTTGAAGTCTATTTTGTCATAAATATGGCTGGACCTGCCTTCTTTTGAGGTTGTCTTTTCATTTTAATATTTTCTTTTGCACTATAGGAGCTTTTCAGCAATACAATTCCATTTTCTTATTCTTGCTTTTGTTTCCCGTGCTAAAGTAGAATCCCTAAGACATCATTCAATCCAGTTTCTCTGAAAGTAACCTGTTTTCCCCATACATATTCTATGATCTCACATGTTACATGTCAGTATTTTAACTGCATTGAGTTGATGATTTTGTCTGAATGAAATATATTCATTCTTTTGTATGTGACTGCCCAGTCTTGTTAATGCTAAGTGTTGATTATATTTTCCTTTCTTAATAGTATATGCTAGCCTCTTTTGTCATAAATTAATTTTCCATATACATGGTGGGTTTATTTCTGGGTTCTCAAATTTTGTTCTCTTTATTAGTGTGTTTGATTTAATTTCAATAACATATTTTTATTACTATAGCTTTGTATTATAATTTAAAGGTTTTAATTTTAATACTTCATTCTTTATTGTCAGAATTATTTGGCTATTGTAGTCCTGGTGTTTCCATACAAATTTCAATAAGGTTGTATTCTTTGAATAATACTAAAGAAGTATTGATAGAGTTCTACTGAATATGTGTATTGTTCTAGGTACAATGTCCATTTTTAAAATGATAACACTTCAGATCAAGGAATATCTTTTGTTTTTCTGGTGTCCTCTTCTATTTTTTCTAAAAATATCCTATAGCTTTTGCTGTGCAAATCTTATACCTTCTTTGTAAAATCTATTGCTAAGTAATTATTTTTGATGCAACTGTAAATAGGATTGTATCTTGTTTCTCTTTTCTAGTTTCTTATTTGCATATTGGAATAAAATCAATTTTTAAATATTGATTCTTTAGCCTGCCACTTCTCTATACTGATTTATTTTTTCTAAAAGTCCTTTTAGTTGAGTCTTTCTATAAACATGTAGGGTTTTCTATGTCTATTCTTATGCAAATGCAAATAATATTAGTTTTACTTCTTTTCCAATTTATATATCTTTTGTGTCTTTTTCCTGACTAATTGTTCTGGCTAGGACTTTTAATTCTATGTTAAGTAAAGGTCATTAGAGTGAACATTCTTATCATATAACTAATTAGAAAGGAAAGATTTCAATTTTCCATTAGTATATATATATATATATATATATATATATATATATATATATATACTATTAATGGTGAGTTTGTTATATATGGCCTTTATTATGTTGAGGTATGTTCCTTCTGTTCCAATCATTTGAATATTCTTATAAATATATGTTGAATTTGTTAAATACTGTCTCTGCATTTACTTGTATAATTATGATTTCTTTATTTCTTTTTTTGATTGATTTGTGTTTGTTGAATCATACTTGCACCCCTAGAATTAATTCCACTTGTACATGATGAATGATCTTTTGAAACTATAATTGAATTTAGTTTGCTAAGATTTTGTTCAGAATTCTCACATCAGTGATCATCATAGATTTATGATCGTTGGTCTATATTTTCTTTTTCCATGATTTCCTTATTCCTTTTAAAATATGAGTAATGCTTACCTCATAAAAATTTTATCACTTATATATTATTACTTATACTATGTATAGTAATCATCTTGGACTACTAATACCCAGAAAAATATTAACTCTTTTGATTCAGGGAGGTGGTAGTTGCATAGTGACTTTAAGAATTCATTAGTCAATACTCATTTCAGTGTTCCAAGCATACTTCATTGTGATTGTCATATCCCAAGTTACAAGTCAACATCTGATGCATGAATAATGGTATTATAATCTTGGGTGGTGCTGATGGTTTCCGTCTTTAAGGAGAGAATACATTTTCACAAATAGTCATAATTAATGAAGAAAAGAGTAATGCATTAGCATTAGTAGTATAGTTTTGGCAATTGGTATTTGGTAAAATAGAATCGTATATGTTTAAATATAATTATGTTTTCTAGTATAAACTGGATGTACAATTATTTTTGAAACATTTCTAAGATATAACATTTCTGGATTAAGAATTATGCTGATTAGGTTGTTTTTTTTTAATACTTTAAATATCAGGTTGAATGTTTTATAATTCAAGTAGAGCATTTTTGTGAAAGATAAATATTAATACTGCTACTGGACAGATATTTTGATAAATTTTGTTTTATAAATGTTATTTAATAAAGCAAAATAAAACTCACTGTGAAATCAGATTTTTTCTATGAATACCAAGTTTTCCCTTACTAGCTATATGACCTTAGACAATTTATTGAACCACACTGTGGTTTAGTTTCCTAAACTATGAAATGGGGATTATAATAATACCTGCCTCATATGCTGTTGTATTAAAGTAGCTAATATGTGTAAATCTTTTAAAAAATTTCTTACATCAGTGTTTATTTTTGGACAGTATTTTATTTCAATATATGTAAATCTTTTAGGATTAGGCATAGTATATAGCCGATGATATATGTAGTTTGTTTGTATTTTTATATTGCTAATATTATATGCTTTCTTAAGTGAGATTCAAATTTTATGCAGACCATCAACATTATTTGAAGAGGGCATTAATATTGCAACAGAGCTAAAATGAGTCAGTGGGTCTTAACTGAGATGTTGATATTTGTTTAATAATATTTGACTGCTTTTTTTATGCTAGCTTTTAGAAGGAAACATATCTAGAATGTACCAGATAGTTTGTTTTAGAATATGTCCACATTTATCTTCAATATATAGGAATGAATGAGCAACTCCATGTAAAACCATTTAAAACAAATGAAATGATTTAGATTTTAGATGTAACATATCTGGTGATTTCTCTTTGGAAATAAATACTACAAAGTATTGAAAACCCTGATATTACCAACAAAATCTGTACTAATCTACGATTGCCCAAAATCTGGAGATATTGTAAAAGATTATTCATTTTATTATTTAGATTCTTAAAATTTCCCCTTTTTAATTCTATTTGAAATGAATTCCAACTCATCATCATAAAAGCCTGAAGCAACTTTCAGAAAATCAGTTGCTTTCACAAAAAAATTTTCCAACTCTTCCAGCAAAGTGTTTGAAGTTCCCAATGTTATAAAATAAAAAAAGTTGGTCATCAAATGAAAGCATTATTTCTTTTGGATATTCCTTTGCATTTTCTGTTGGTATAGAGAATGAAAATTTAGTGAGATGAATATAATTTTGTTCAGTGTTAATTGAGAATATAAATTTCAAGGCAGTTAGTGGCCTTCAAATTAACTCTATTAATTGCCAGTGGTGATAGCCTCACACACTGAAAGTCTTTGCCTCTAAAATGCATCTCTCTCTAAAATTCCTCAGAGTAGAAAACTCTTTCCCTTAAATCCTTTGTTATATTATACTCATCAGACTACTATTCATCAATTGATCAATTAAAAAAGGGCAGACTTATGTCATTCGCAGCAATATAGATGAAGTTAAAAGAAACCATGCTACCAGAAAGAAGCCAGAAAGAAAATGAGAAATATTGGTCTCACTTATATGAGGGACAAAGGGAAAACAATCTAACAGAAGAGAAAAATTTAAAACTAATTTTTAGCAAAATTGAAACATTGAGCATGAGAAAGTGAGAGGGGAAGATTGGGGATGGGAGGAACACAAAAGACTAAGATGATGGTTCACAGGTTATAGGTAGTGGGAGAAACCCAGAGTAGATAATGATGTAATCAAAATAAATAATATAATAAACAATAATAATAAATATAAATAAATATAATAATCATGCCATAAATGGATATAAAGTTTATTATATAAATGCACTAGGGAAAGAAACATGTTTTATTATAGTCATGCTAGTATTAACCATATTAACAGTATAAATATCTCCCAGCACCAGGAAAACAGGGACTGAATTCTGAAAGTCTATACCTCTAGGTAAAAATCTAACTTATATTCCACCATCTGATGATGAATATATGTGATAACCTTTTTTTTTAATTTGTTGAGATACCATGAAGAAGAACACTTATAAATCTATAGGTACTTTTCTGAGCCAGAGACCAGCATCTGGCTTGTAAAGAATTGTCTCCTGCTACCTATAGAGTGTGTGATGCTTCTGGCACTGCCTGACAAGTGTGCATCAGATCCAATATGATAATTTTAGAATTAGCCTTTATTGGGGTCAGATATGAAAAAAGAATTACACCAATGCTCAAACTTCCTACCATTTCTTCTAAGAAATATGAGTTTTCTCTCAGTTGGAAAGGTGAATGACCTCAAAAGAAGTCTTAGAGTTGCCATCACTGGGATAATCCTTGGCCCCTTATCATCTAGAGACCATTAAGTAAATATTTCCAAAACACACCACTGCTCATATCACTTCCCTAGTTATAGGATTTCTTTGAATTGAACTCTTCTTTTTAATATACATGATTTTCTGATTATGCTCTTATTAATTTTTGCAGCCCATGATATAATTGATATGGTTTCAGCTCTTACTCCCAGCTTATGCCTTTCTTTTTCATTAAGAGCTTTATCCTCAGCTGTTTTCCAGGATCCTGTTCAAAATTTATTGCACCACCAAAAGATGAGTGTAATCATTGGCCTGACTTTAAACATTCATTTGGGCTAATAACCAGTACTCTTTTGTCCTATCTTGAACCTGACTTTGAATCCCCCCACATCCCATATGATGCTGTCCTCCCATTTACTCTTGATCTGTGATGTACAGACCATACGTTTGTTTTCCCTTAGATCCATTTCTCAGTATTTCCCCTCTTTTACCTGTAGTATAGGGCACTGGACCTTGTCAAGTAGATTTTCCAAGTCCCCAATTCTACTGGCTTCCATCTGAGACAGAGGTGGGATAGTAAAGGAAAGGAGGAATTGGATACATTTGTCTTTTTTTTCTTTCCTTTGAGTAGATCTTATCTCATTCATGATCACAACTCCCATTGGGTATCTTTTGCCATTGATCAAGTACCCACTGGATGGCCTTAACACATTGGCTCTGGTAACTACACCTTCTCACTTTATCTCTCCAGGAATGATGAGTTTTCTGCTGTTCCTATTCTATGATTCCCTATACCATAAACATATATTTTTTATGATAAACATTTTTATGTCTTTCAGATCTTTGGGTTTAGCCTCCAGTATTTCTTGTCATAGTAATATCTTCTTTCTATTGATTACTCAGACCAAACTTTTCTTAGTGACAGATATATAAAAAGATAAATCTTATTTCTTAACAATAAAGAGCAAAACAATTCACTGACTTTTTCCAGTTAAGTGTCTAAGAGTTTGCTTAATGTCATCAGACAGTGTGAAGTGCAACATTCCAGATTTATAGGGTGGTAAACAAAGAGGAAGGTGTTTCTGACTTTGCTACTGAGGTGCTAGGAAATGAATTTCTTGTGAGAAAAGACTCCTAGTGTGTAGATTATTTGAATTACTTACCATTATGTCAAATTCACGTCTGCATCTGCAAACAGTCATATATGAGTACTGAGAGAAACAGTTCTCTGCACTCAAATACCTAAAATTGTATAGATTTTTTTATTCAAGTAAGCTTTATAATCCAACAATGAGCCCTTTGTTTAATCCATAAACATCTGATATTTTGGATCAATTTCTGTATGTTCTATTTACAAAGTAAGTATAAAAATAATTTACTCCATCATAATACAACTAAATATTTAGGAGGAAAGTTTCATATATGAATGTTGGTATCCCCATATCCTCAGCTCCCTGAAGTCTCATGTTCCATTTCTTTTCTACTTCATTTTTTTGTTTGAAAATTTCATTTTTTTGATTTGTCCATTTGTGCAGTAATCGATCCCTCCTCCCCCTCCATATCCTCCCTCCAGTCACTCCATCTCCCATTTTTCTGCAATTTGTTGGTCAGTTAAGTTGATGTTCAGTTGTCCGTTGTTTGGCCTGTTTGGTCTCTTCTGATATCTGGTAAATGGGTTTTTTTTGCATATATATGTATATGTATATTTATATTACATTAGTCCATTATTGTGTACCCCAGGGCTTTCCCACTTCACTAACATTTGTTAACCATCCTGATCTTTTGTGCTCTTCACCACCCTCACCTTCTTCCCCCTCTTCCTCTCTCACTCCATGGTTCAGTCCCATTGGTTGTTTTCATTCTTTCTTATTTGTTTGTTTGTTTTTCCCTATATCCATCATATAAGTGACCATCCTGTACTTCTCTTTTTCTTTTTGACTTATTTTTGCTAATATGAGTCTTTCTAGTTCCATCCAGGTTGCTGCAAATGACATGTGTTTGTCCTCCTTGATGGATGCGGAGTATTCCATTGTGTATATGTACCACATTTTTCAAGCCAATCATCTGTTTAGGGGCATTTTGTTTGTTTCCAAGTCTTGGCAATTGTAAACAGGGCTGCAATGAACATGTGCGTACATGTGTCTTTTTGAATTAATGTTTTCATGTCCTCTGGGTAGATTCCTAGCAGTGGGATTGCTGGGTCGAATGGTAAGTCCACTTTCAATTGTTTAAGGGTCCTCCACACAGTCTTCCATAGTGGCTGGACCAGTTTGCACTTCCACAAGCAGTGTAAGAGAATTCCTTTTTCTCTACATCCGCACCAACATTTGTTGTTGTCTGTTTTATTTTTGTGGGCCATTCTTACTGGTGTAAGATGGTATCTCAGTGTGGTTTTAATTTGCATTTCCCTGATTATTAGTGATGTGGAGCATTTTTACATATGCCTATTAGCCATTTGTATATCCTCTTTGGTGAAGTGTCTTTTAGTTCTTCTCCCCATTTTTTGAGTGGGTTTTTTGCTTTGTTTTTGTTGAGCTGTAGGAGCTCTTTATGTATCTTTGTTATCAGACCCTTGTCACTTGTCTAGAGGGCAAAAATTTTCTCCCAGTCGGTTGGGTTTCTTTTTGTTTTGTTTATTGTCTCTTTTGCTGAACAGAAACATTTTAGCTTTATGTAGTCCCAGCTATTTATGTTTTCCTTCATTTTTTTGCCAGCCATAGTTGTTTCTCCAAATGGATTTCTGAGGTGAAATTCATGAAGGGTTTTGCCAGGTTTTCTTCTATGTATTTTATGGTTGCAGGTCTCACTTCCAAGTCCTTTATCCATTTTGAGTTAATTTTTGTACAGGGTGTGAGGATGTTGTCCTGGTCCTTTTTTTTTTTTTTTTTTAACTTATTTTGATCAACTTTTCCCAGCACCATTTACTGAAGAGGCTGTCCTTGTTCCAGGGTATGTTTTTTGCCCCTTTGTCAAAAATTAGTTGACCATATAGTGTGGTTTTATTTCTGGGTATTCAATTCTGATCCATTGGTCTGTTTGTCTGTTTTTGTACCAGTACTATGCTGTTTTAAGTATTATGGCTTTGTTGTATAGTTTGAAGTCTGGAATAGTAATACCTCTGTTCTCTGTTTGTCAAAAGGGTTTTGGCTATTCAGGGTCTTTTGTTGTTCCATATGAATGTAAGTAATTTTTGTTCTATTTCCTTAAAATATGTCATTGGGATCTTTATTGGAATTGCATTGAATCTGTAGCTGGCCTTTGGTAGTATGGCCATTTTGATAATGTTGATTTTTCCAATCCATGAACAAGGAATGTCTTTCCATTTTTTAGCATCATCTTCTATTTCTTTTAAGAATGTTTTATGATTTTTTTATAGGTCTTTTACATTAGGTTTTGTTAGGTTGATTCCCAAGTATTTGATTTTTTTTGGTGCAATGGCAAATGGTAAATGGTAAATGATTTTCTTTGGTGCAGTGGTAAATGGGGTGTTTTTTTTTAATTTCTTCTTTTCTGATTGATTCTTTGCATATATGAATGGTGTTGATTTTTGTGTGTTGATTTTGTATCCAGCTACCTTACCAAATCAGTTTATTATTTCAATCGGCTTTTCTGTCAATTTTTCTGGGTTCTCTACATAGAGTATCATATCATCCACGTATAATGATGACTTTATTTCTTTGTTCCCTATTCAGATTCCTTTTATGTGTTTCTCTTGCCGTATTTCCCTAGCTAGGACTTCCAGAACTATGTTGAAAAGGAGTGGAGAGAGTGGACATCCTGTTTCATTTCTTCCCCATTGAGGATGATATTTGCTGTGGGTCTGTTTTATATAGCTTTTATTATGTTGAGGTATGTTCCTTTTATACCATTTTTTCCCAGGGCTTTCATCATGAAAAGATGCTGAACTTATCAAATGCTTTTTCCACATCTATTGATATGATCATATGGTTTTTGTTTTTCTCTTTGTTGATGTGGTGGATTATGTTGATTGGTTTTTGAATGTTGACCAATCCCTGTGCCCCTGGGATGAATCCCACTTGGTCATGATGGATGATCCTTTTTATGCAATGTTGGATTCGGTTTGCCAGGATTTTGTTTAGAATTTTTGTGTCTGTGTTCATTAGGGAGATTGGTCTGTAGTTCTCTTTCTTTGCACTATCTTTATTTGATTTTGGAATAAGTGTTATGTTTGCTTCATAGAAGGTATTTGGTAGCTTTCCTTCTTTCTCAATTTTTTGAAAGAGTTTTAATAGTACCGGTGTTAGTTCCTCTTTGAATGTTTGGTAGAACTCATTTGTAAAACCATCAGAACCTAGGCTCTTGTTTTTAGGGAGAGTTCTGATGACTGTCTCAGTTTAACTGCTTGTGATTGACCTGTTCAAGTTTTCTATTTCTTCTTTGTTCAATTTTGGATGACTGTATTGTTCCAGAAATTTGTCCAGCTCTTCCAGGTTGCTGTATTTGTTTGCATATAGATGTTCGTAGTAGTCTCTAATTATCTTTTAGATTTCTGCTGGGTCTGTTGTAATATCTCCGTTTTCATTTATGATCCTGTTTATTTGAGTTTTCTCTCTTCTTTTCTTTGTAAGCCTTGCCAGGGGTTTGTCAATTTTATTTATTTTTTCAAAGAACCAGCTTTTGGTTTTGTTTATCTTCTCGATGGTTTTTTTGGGTCTATTTTGTTAATCTCCGCTTTTATTTTTGTTATTTCTTGTCTTCTGCTGGGTTTTGGATTTTTTTGTTGCTCTTTTTCTAAGTCTGCAACTTGGGAGATTAGAGTATTTCTTTGGGCTCTTTCAATTCTTTTTGTTTGGGTCTGTATTGCTACGAACTTTCTCATAATACTGCTTTTTCTGCATCCCACACATTTTGGAACGTTGTGTCCTCATTGTCTTTTGCCTCCATGTAGGTTTTAATTTCTTCTTTGATTTCCTCTTTTACCCAGTGATATTCCAGAAGCCTGTTGTTCAGTCTCCATGTAGTGTTTACTCTCCATATTTTCTTTTCATTGTTGATTTCTAATTTGATGCCTTTATGATCAGAGAAAAAGGTTGGTATTATTTTAATCTTTGTGTATTTGTTCAAGTTTGTCTTGTGGCCTAATATATGATCAATTTTAGAGAATAAACTATGTGCATTTGAAAAAAAGAGAGTTTTCTTTTCCTTGGGGGTGTAGTGTCCCGTACATGTAGCTATTAAGTCCATTTTGTCTAGCTCTTCCTTTAAAGCATTTGTTTCTTTGTGTAGTGGCTGTTTTGTTGATCTGTCTTTTGTTGAGAGTGGCGTGTTCAAATCCCCTACCACATATGTATTCTCATCAATATTTGATTTCAGTTCTACTAGTGGTTGTTTTATGAATTTTGGTGCTCCCTCATTAGATGCATATATGTTGATTATTGTTATGTCATTTTGGTGGATAAACCCTTTAACCATTATATAGTGGCCGTCTTTATCTTTTGTCACTTTAGTTAATTTGAAGTCTGCTCTGTCTGATACAAGAATGGTAACTCCTGCATTCTTGTGGGGGCCGTTTGCTTGTCGTGTGATTTTCCAGCTCTGGACCTTCAGTTTATGCTTATCCTTAGCGATCAAATGTGTTTCTTGGAGGCAGCAGAATGTTGGGTTCTATTTTCTTTTTTTTTT
>PVHY01003345.1:43465-109515 GCA_004024945.1 Uropsilus gracilis | reverse complement strand
ACCACATTTTTTTTAGCCAATCATCCGTTTGGGGGCATTTGGTTTGTTTCCAATTCTTTGCAACTGTAAACAGGGCTGCAACGAACATGCGTGTACATGTGTCCTTTTGAATTAATGTCTTCATGTTCTCTGGGTATATTCCTAGTAGTGGGATTGCTGGGTCGAATGGTAAGTCCACATTCAATTGTTTGAGGGTCCTTCACACAGTCTTCCATAGTGGCTGGACCAGTTACTAGCAAACTCACTTCAAAAGAACCATTTGAAGGTAAGTTTCAGTTAGCCTCAAATTCTCAGACAAATTCTTTAAATACTAGCTACATATTTGTATATCCTTCCCTGATTTCATATCCATTCATCCTCTCCTGATGTCAAACAGATCTTAGGTTTTTCTTAGTTTATTTGTTCTGAATTGTTTTTCACAAACACCTAATATTTCTTATTAAATGTTTCTTACTAATGTAATTTATTTTTCTTTTATAACTTTCTAACAATGTTTCACAATCTGAACTTAACTCAATCAAAATTATGACATTTAATAAGCATTAAGTGTCAAAAAGTTTAGGGAAATTAGATTGAACATCAATCCTGAAATTGGCATATAAGTTATTTGAATGGCTGAGAAAAGGTTTTGCTCTACATGTGATTCTACAAATCAAAAAGGATACTGGATCATGGAAGGAAATATTTCTTTATCTAAATCAGGATGCTTTCCTGGCACATATTAGATACTTGATGCATGAAGTGAACAAATAATTAAGTGACTATAACAATGAATGAATCAGTATATCATTTACCTATGTTTATTGTGTCACAGAAAATATAAGGCATGAAAGAATCTTAAGGATATCATACGTGTGGCAGAGGATAAGTAAAGCACATATATATGGAGGAGTAAAAGTATAACGCCAAACTTATGTAAACAAGAAAACAACCTTTAGGCAATTTCCTTTCTAAATTCTGTGAAAAGGTCATGACTAATAAAATACCTTTGGTCTTAGAGATAATTAGCGATTGTAACTAATCTTCATGAAAGTGAAGATGGTTTCTGTTTTTAATTTTGGTTCTTAGATTTTAGGAAAAAATAAAGATTAATAGGTCTATTAACCCTCAAAATTTTAGAATAATATCAAATTTAATCCTTTGTTTTATAAAGGGGGGGAAGAGCATAACAAATCATACACATGAAAACTTTTCAATTTGGGGATCAGAGTAGAACCAATAAGGGATGAAGTAAATGACTTTATCTTGGACATGTAGCCCTTGGTAACACATAGTACTGTGCATCTACTGGGCTGACATTCCAGTGAAAGAAAATCAACAGTATTTCCAGTAAAGCATGGCAGCTGTTGGAGGTTGTTGTTGGAGTGTTGGAGTCCAACCACGATATACAACAAATAAAGTTGAATGTGACTGACAGACTGTTCAAATCTCAGAAGGAATTACACAGTAATGTTGACATCAAACTTGTTAAATGCTTCACTAGTTTTCATGAGTCATATGGGACTCTGGATTTTTTGGCAAACAAAATTAGAAGGCAGTATTTTCTCCAATATGTAAGCCCTCACTTAACTCATACAGAGAGTTGTTTTTTCACATACAAACTTACAATATTGCCAGAACTGACAACATTGTGAGAGATCCAAAGTGCACACAATTTAACACCACCATAACCTATAAAGTTCCCTCTCACCTTATTCCTCATAATTACCCATCAGACACTGTGTTCCAGGAAACTAAACAAGTGAGCATTCCTCATGCAATTTCCTGTCTGTTTCTTACCTATTTCCTTTACCTAGAACATCTTCTAACCTTCTAACATGTCAATTATTAAAATCCAGTAGATGATTTTTTCACAAAGTATTTTATTTCTCCTTTTCTTTTTACACATCTATATGCTATATGCACAAAGTAACCCTACCCAAAAGTGAAAAGAGGGAAAAGGAAGTAAAGTCTCTTGCATACTTTGCCCGGTACTGAGTGTGGCACTTTGTAAACACCCAGATCACTTTATTTACTGTTCTCTATGATATTTAAAGCTTTATGCCTTTTTATGATAAATATTACACACATTTTTCCCTTTGAGGATAAAATCAATGCCACTCATAGGGCCCAATGTGGCATCTGTTATGTAGTAGATTCTCAGGAAATATATATATATATATATATATTTTTTAGAGACTAGGTCTCACTGTGCTACCCAGAGCAGTCTTGGACCCATGTACTCAAGTGATCCTCAGCCTCTCAGGTAACTGGGATTACAGGCACATGCCACCACACCCAGCTCAGGAAATAATCTTTAACAAACACCTTTACATATATCTTATATATCTTCAATATATCTTAATATTTAAAATAATTCTGGAGAATAAATATGATTAGAGTAAATCTATCTTTTGCTTCTTCTCCTGTGCCTGATTTCTCCACTACAAATATCCCAATGTCAGATTAAAAGGTCAATTTAAGTAATCCTGTCCAAAAAGAAGCAAAAGTTGTTGAGGCCCATCAAAGGAACCTTCCTTATAAAGACATTTCAGGTTTATATCTGTTGCACATATCCTTTGAACAGGATTACTTAACTCATAAAGTAAAACTCACTTGTAACCACTGACCAATCAGAAGACATGGGTGAAATTGTGGGAGGAAGCCCAGAGAAACAATAAAACAGCTTTAGGCTTCACAGGACACTAATTAATCATTTTGGCTAGAAAGTACCTCTCCCCATGGAGCTTAATGGCTTCCAAGGAAGGTTTGGATGAAACATTTCACCAGATGGATCCAGTACCTACATTAAGACTCTGCCACCCACACCCTTATGTATTCATTTATTTCTCCATAAAATATTTGATAATGTGTTAAGGTAATAGAGTCTGTGTTAACAGAAGATGAAAGAAAATGTATGAAAATTCACTTCCCATTTTTGATAATTTTTGATAAGAGTGTAAACTAAAATTCAGATTCATAATCACAATTATGTCTCAAAGCCTGAATGCTTCAGTTTTATTCTCTTTGACTAATGGATGAGGGTGGCAGGATGGCAGCAGCACACTAATTCTATACAAAATCAGAGACTATTTTATACCAAATTATTCACATTGGAGAAATGAAATATCAGACCAAGCTCAAAACTATACAACAACAACAAAAATACATAGTAGATATGTTCCTTTTAGCTATTGTATTTTTGAATTGTAAGTGACAAGTTTGTTGTTTTATAAGCACAAACAAAACAGCAGTCATCATTCCACTGCATAGATGAGGAATGTGAGGTTTAGAGAGATTGTTACCAATAATTTGATTTGTAATGGGCTGAGTCAGTTTTCAAGTTCCAGTATTCTCTATCCAAAGCCCAGTTTCCTTCCAGAATTTTATTTCACTATATAACACATTTCATTGGAATTTTTGTTAAGAAGTTACATACATATATAAATATGTAAGAAACAAGTTGCACTTGTTTAAAAAAAAAACACAGATGAAAAATGATTTCAAGAACTTAAACTTCTGCAATAAACAGACTGATGAAACAACTCAGGAATAAAATACTAGTTTTGTTTTTACCTAAAAATTAATAATGATCAGCTTTATTTGCAAGGCTTTACAGCAAAGGTTAAAATAAATGTTGATAAATTAAGACTATTAACACAGACTGGTAATAGTCTAAATAGCAATTTAGTGACAGTGCCATCCTACACTTTAATGAAATGAAAATTTGAATTGATTGTATAAGGAAAGAATCTCTTGTTTATTCTAATCTTAATATTATGGTTGATAATTTTACCAGCAGTCCTGATGAAAATATACCTGATATAACAACGCCACAGGAAACTAATGATCATAATGAATCTACTTGTCGCTGAAGTACAAAGATAGAGATTCATAAATCTTTTAAAAATTACTAAAAGCAAACAAGTGTTCAGGAAAAACAAATTATCATTTTATCATTGCTTATATATTCTCAACTTGATAGCTATTATTGTATATTTTTTGAGAAAATGGTCAAATACCTTTTAAATATTTGTATTTTATTTTAACCACTACTATGTTTATTCCACATAAGTTACTAGAGAATGAATTTCAGTCACCTTTGTTTAATTATCATTATGAGATAGATACTTAATTTATTCTGCTTCTTCATCAAAAGATAACCAGTATTCAATTGATAAATAGTATCCCACCCTAAAAAAAAGATTTACCTAGTTTTAAGGCTTTATGACCCATTACAAATTATTAAGATAACTGAAAATATGCACAGATGGCCATGTTTTTAAAAATCTTTTGTTCCAAAAGTCACACGATATATTTGTTACTTTAATTTGGCAATCCAAAATTTGAATGAAATTTCAACAAATTACCCAGAAATTTTCATTGTCTCCATCATCTCCAAAGAAAACAAACATAAACAATTTTTTTAAATTTATTCAAAAGTCACTGCAATATTTCCCCCACTGTAAACTTTCCAATTTTATCATTTGTAGATATGCCAAATATGACCACATATCAGGAGCAAAAATTAAATCCAAGTATGTTGAGTTCAGATGATTATGAAGATGGGGTTATTAATTTTCACTTAAAAGTGAAAATCAGAATTATTTTTATTTACCGCATTATTCAATTCTTGTTTTATAGAATTAGTTTGCTGAAAATTTTAGATATTGCTATGTTTATGATCATTACTTATATGATAACAATCATTTCAACATTCAGTCTTCTCTACTTAGTTTGACTTAAATCTGGGTAAACTAGATTTCTTATGTAGTGTGATAAACAGTAATCAGTTAATAAACATCAACACAGGTTTAGGATGAGACATATATACCCTTACCAACATACCATTCCAACTTAAAGTTGATGTCCTAGTGTCAAACCAAATTAGGTTTGAAATTTAGCCATGCTATTTATTAACTTCATGGTACTGGTGGAGTTATTTAACTTGTTTGTACTTTAGTTCCTTGTCTAGAACACAAAAATAACAGCAATACCAACTTCACAGTGTGTTAGAAAATTAAAGAAGTTATGGTATGTGAGAGGTTAGAGTAGGGCATGGCACATAAAAAGACTCCACTACTTATTGTGTTGTTCTTCATAAAGACATAACTAGGTGAGGAAATGTACTTAGTCCAAATGAGTTGGAGCCCTTGCACTCTCCTAAGCATCATCAAACTACATAAATGAAACAGTAAACATAATGCTTAATTGGGAAGACAAAAGAAAAAAAATCTCAGTGAGTGTGGTGGAATGACTTATGGTCATAATGTTACCCAAGAGTCTGACCTAAAATTTCAAATTCTTAAGCTGATGCACAGTTGAGTGTTGACTGTTCCCATCACTGGTCAGTTGCCATATAGTTCCTTCATTTTCAAATGTGTTGTTTGTTCTTCCTAAATCAACCCAGTGTTTATTTCTGGTATGCAAGAATGTTCCTTTTCCAACATTATTGACTAAGATTGACATAACATCATATAAGTTTAAGATGTAAAATATAGTGATTATTATCTCTGGTATATGTATATATTCAAAATGATTATTACAATAATGGTAGTTGATCCAGTTACTTTTTTACAGTAGAATATTTATAACTGACTCTCATCAACTTGTAAATATACAATACAATATTGTTAACTATTGTCACCCTGTTTTGTATTACAATCCCAGAATTTATTCATTTTATAACTGCATTTTTTGTATCCTTTCATCCCTTTACTCATCCTTGCTTCCCTCTCAACTCACACCTCTAGTAATCACCAGTGGGTCTCTATTTCTTTTGAGTTTGGTTGTTTTACAGATCACCTACAAGTGAGAGCATACAACCTTTTTCATTTCCTGCCTGACTTATTTTACTTAGCCTATTGCCTTCAAGTCTCTTCCATGTTGTTACAAATGGCAAAATTCCCTTATTTGTTTTTATTGAATAACATTTTCTTGTGTGCTTGTATGTTTATATATATATAGTATAGATAACACATATACATATATCTGCATACATCACATTTTCTATATTGCTTTATCCACTAATACACATTTAGGTTGTTTCCATGCCTTGGCTATCATAAATAATGCTCCAATAAACACAAGGGTACAGATATCTCTTGCAGAGAGTAATTTCATTTCCATTAGACATACAACCAGAAGTGGGATTGCTGATTCATACGGTACTCCTTTTTTCAATTTTTTGAAGAAATTTAAGAATGTTTTCCATGGTGGGTGCAACAATTTACTTTCTCATTAATAGTGTTTAATGTTCCTTTTACTCTCCATCCTCACCAGCACTTACCTCTGTTATTTTTTTTATAATAGTCACCGAATAAACATGAAGTGGCACCAGAATCTTTAACTTTTCCCTCACTGGTTCTCCGTCTATGGCCTCTGGATCCCTAGTAGGTTTTTAGATACTTCCAGAAAACAGAAATTTCATTTCCTACCCCATGACATTGTCCTTTAATCACTGTTGTATCTCCATATGTATGCACACTTTTTCAAATGTATTTAGATATTATTTTGATTAGTCAAGTACATTGATCTTGGTCTTTTATTGCCAACATATTGATGACCAAATTCTATGAATTTTAACTTTAGAATGTTTTTATTTTGATTTTCTCCCACCACCTTATCACCTATGAACCCTCTTAATCTCTTGCACCCATCCTTCCCCCAACTACCCTCCTCCCCCTCTCTTGCTCTAGTGAAGGAAAATATATACAGCTGGGAGGCAAACAAATGGACTTTACAATGTCTTAAGATTCCTTACTTGCTTTCCATTCCACTGCCACTGTCTTGGAGTAAGCCTTCATATCCACCAAATGGACTATTTTAGTGTACTTCTAGCTTGTTCTCCAAACTCCCATGTTGTTCAGCTCTGGTCTATTCCATATTGTCACTTAAGAATTCATCATGATCTGGAGTCTAAGTTTCCTCCACTCTAAAACAAACTATAAAACTAGTCACTCACAAAATTATTGGGATGGTGTGATGAGTTCAGTGTGAAAGTATTTACAAAATTTAAACTATGCAAATATTACTTGCTTTTAGGAGAAATTCTGACCTAGCTAGGGAGAACCCATTTAATCAACAAAAATCTATGAATGCATACAAAGTCTGTACCAAAATAGTATACAAAGTGCTAATGACAAAACTATCAATGAAATGCATTCTGGAGACTTGAAGGACCACAAAAATGAATGTTATGGACACCTTTCCAAGTGTCTGTACAGCCCAGGCATTAGCTTTCCTGTCCTGCAAATTATTTTCATTCACAGGGTAAAAATGGATAGAGAGTCTTAGATTATGTGTGGCCCTGGTTCTCAGCGGGGATATGGAAGAAGAGAAGCTAGCCTATAGCAAAAGAAGAAATCTGATAAGGAAAAAGATGCCTGGATCTTGATGACTTTTTATTTGTTGTAGTCCTCCCTGAGCTTCATGCATTTCTAACTCATGGGGTATGTCTGCTAGTGGTTTAGAAGTGAGTGTAGCTGCCTTCCAAGAGATGGATCCCCATTCCCTTCTCCACCCCAAGGACCTAAAATAGGACCTTTGCCCCTAACACTGTCCACCATGGAGTCCATTACCTCCAACCAAAACAACATTTTAAAAATACAGTATTCACATAATTGATGCCAGCATAAAACAATGCCTGCTGTTAATAGTCATATAAAACAAACTTTAGAAGCCCAGGGGTGGCTATAAATAACTGACTTTGAGATTGTTTTTTAGAGAAAAAGACTTTTGGGTTGGTGTCTACTTCTTTATCTTCTAGACTATCTGGCTTTCTTACTAAAAGAGTCTCCAGAACCCACCCTGCTTTTATCCCACCCTTACAAACAGGAACCATCCAAGCCCAGCCTTAGTATACTTTGTCAGATTACATTCAACTGAACCACATCTGCTTGAGTACTAGCATCTTTTTAGCAGGGAAACTTGTTAACAGTTCTGTGTTTCAGTTACTTGCTCAAGCTCATGCAGTTTTGAACACCGAATTTTGGTTCCAAATACAATGATTTTCCCATATTCTGAAGTGGTGCAGCACTCCTGTGAGAAAGTCAAGTGGTTATGGGGATAGAGAAAGGGACATTTTTCAGAGCACTACTGCCTACAAGTTCAAGTCCCAACTCCCTGACATGACATTCAAAATCCTCCATAAAATGATTCACCAGTCATTCATACATCTATCTACCTCCCCACATAGTGTCATATCAGACTTCGAACATCTCCTAAACACACAGCCCTTTTCAAGATTCTCTTCATTACTCTCTGATGAGCTGGCCTCCAATCCATGTCTATCAGCCATCAAACTCTCTCCTCTAGCCACATAGGACTTCATCACCCTCACTCTGCCTGACTTAGCACTTCAGTCATCCTCCTAAAATGGTAGCTAGCAAGCAGCTCTTTGTCCACATAAGATAATGAACATTTGCCAAATTAACATTTCTACATAATCAGAGTTAGGCACAACTGCTCAGAAACAGGTAAGTGCAAAAGCAGGCTTAGAAACAACAAAGCAGATCTGATCTGAAGTGTGGCTAAGACGGTGGCAGCAGCAAACTATCTTTCCCACCCAAATACCACAGTGTCTGAAATCATACTGTAGGCATTTATTCCTTTGAATCCAGCACTATGTAGCCTTCTGATAGAATGAAAATATTTGTCATCTAAGTATGAATTAATTAAAAGTGCATTTTCTCTGTGGTAAGAGGGACTAGCCATGAAAGAAGCAATTGCCTAAGGAATGAAGTACAGAAGAGAGAGGAGAGGTCGGAGGAAGGAGACATCCAGATAGCAAAATAAAGACTTGGCAGGTCTTAAGAATCATTTATTTAATTGATTGGGAAAGCAACAACTGACATCACTATCATTGATATCACCAGGATTTCATTTCATTCTCTCAAAGAATGTGCTGCACTGAAGGTTGAAATGTTATTTCAATTGATTTTTAATACATGACAACTTACATTTCCCTTTGCTACTTTGCCATTACAATTGAGAAGGCACTGGCTAAAGCATTAATAGAAGAGAAAGTACAATATATCCATTTTGTAAAAAATGATTTGATAATGTTGTAGAAGTCAATTCAGGTTCTGGTTACTTGGCACACGAGATGCTAACTACCCATCATTTAACTCCCACTGGTGAAAACTGGTTAATGTGTTTTTCTTTATAGAAGCAAATGATAAGCACTGAAACCTGCAAGACCAAAGGGAGAAAGTAGCTCCTCCCATTTTTGCTCTGCCACTGAGCCCAGAGGCATTATCAATCACGTTGCGTAACCTGCATGTGGGTTTCTTCATCTGTAAAATGAGGATAATAATGTTGCTTCTCCTCAAACAGCAGAAAATGATAAATAACTATTTCAGTGCATGAAAAATAGAAATTGACTAACTTCATGATAAACAAGATGAATAAAATACATCTTTGGTTACAAAATGGCCTTTTGATGAAAATCATTTTATAAACAAATATGTATAATCTTTTTCAAAATCCTAAGCTTATCAGAAAGCATATAAAAAGCAGTTTTAAAAGCAAACCCATTTCATTACTTTCAGATATAGAATGTAGAGCTATTGTCATTTTACCCTTTCATCTGGAATCCATGCTGTTGTTTCTGGTTTTAAGAGCTGCAATTAACAGTCTATCAGTAGTAACTTTTTTTTTATGAATATAAGGATCTGATCTCATTACAGCAACAGCATTAGTAATAACATCAAGAAATAAAACAAGCACTTTTCTTGCATGATCTCATTTAATTCACACAGTTAATTTTACAGGTGAGGAAACTGGGCATTAGAGAGTTTAAATAACTTGGTTACAGCCACAAAGCTAGTGAAACAGCAAAACTCCAAAGCTCCATCAGCCTCATCACAGTGTTTATGACATTGGTGAATTTTCCTCGTGATGTCAGGTTGTTAGGGAACACAATACTACTAACGTCTAAATACTTGTGCCCCTTAAATTCATGATAAAATCTGAAAGACAGTATGACAAACTTAGTAGGGCTTGGGAGAGGTACTTAAGTCATGAGAATGGAGAGCTCATTAGTGGAATCAGGGTCTTATGAAAGTGAGTCCAGAGAAATCCCCAAAATCTCTCAATTCCAGAGAGAACCACATTTGTGAGACCATGTTGGTGCTTTGATCTGGGACATCACTGCCTTTAGAATCATATTAAATAAATCTCTGCTGTGTATATGCCACCCAGCTTGTGTATTCTTTTATAGCAACCTCAACAAACTAAGATATCTCCTGACTGGATTTCTTGGAGGAACTTCTAAACAGCAAGCTCCGGACACATCACCACATATCACTTTTGCCTGCATTGCACACCCATGTTTCACTGTGCTGAAACCATGTTTTGGTTCCTGAGCTCACCACTGAATCATATTGAGGTCATTATACTTCTTAGTTTTCAGGCACTATTTTCTTGCTCCTTATTTCAGGCCTTTTATACTGACTGCTGTGTGTGTCAGTATAAATAGATGTATAGGTATGAAATTCAAACAGAACCCCATATGAAATATACTTTAAAGACAAAAATATGTATGGATAGCCATTCATACTGAATTACAGCCCTCTTCTCTTTCACTGTGTTGACCAGCTCTTCAGCAATGCTATTTAAATACTGTAACATTCTAAGAACAATCTCCTTTTCCTAATAGGTCCTTCTAATACTTTGTTTCTGCCAGCACACTCTATGCCGGTTAATAACAATACTCTTTACATAATTCTAAAATATTGAGCTGTATGCTAAATAAGTAAAATATTTTAAGATAATGTCCTGAGGGAATAGTATTTCATATTATAACTCAATATGCCCTAAGGCAATTATTCAGATATCAATATGCAAAAGAGCTGTATATTGTAACACCCTATATTTCTTTTTATTTTGCTTCTTTGTAGCAAGCAATAAATTTCGAGGTGCAAAGAAAAAATATTAAAGGAAAAGTTTGCAGTTGATTTTCTTAACAAGATTGTTTGCCAAGAGAGAGAAATTTCACTTGGTCCTCTCCTAATTATTCATGTAAATTAAATTCTACAAGTGAGGAAAAATTCATAAAAGTCATACTTATTCATCTGAGAGGGAGATATGGCATATGAATGGGGCCCATAACCTCAGAAGGTGAAATGTAGAAAATATCACAAGCAACTCCCACATTAAGTTAAGTGAACCAAAAAAAAAAGGGAGATTCTTGGTGTGAAGGAGACTTCAAGGATATCCTCCCTAATCGACTCTTAATAGTCTCAAATCTCCAACACAGGAAACAAATCAAAATTTCACAGAACATGGAATTTTAATCACTTATATCTGATATCAAATGTAAGTAATATTAGATATATCTTAAGTTTTAAAAACCTTTTACATAGAACATTTTTAAAAGCACAGAATGTAATTTACATTTTTAAGACATTGGTATGTGGCACATCTAGGAAAAGTTAATTGTACATTCTTATATATATTTCTTATATATTTTTCTGAAAGCATACTCTTTCTTCCTCCTAAACCCATTCATATTAGGATGATATTTAACAATGAACGATTACAGATTTCTGTGGTAATGTAACTATAATTATCTAAGTGAACTCAAAACAGTCAGCAAATATTTATTGAATGCATTGGGTGCAAGACAGTGGACTAAACAGCATAATAATAATTCCCACTTGAGCTATAAACAGTTTGATCAATTCTTTCACAAGACTAAAATCATAAAATGGAAAGTATGTCTACCAATTATAGGTACATCTTACTTTGTATCTCTTTAAGACATATCTGAAAAACTGTGAAGAAAAGATAAACCATAGCCAGTGATTAGTTGACTATGGAACATAAAGCTGGAGTAAACAAAATAAAATCAATGATAAAGCAAAGAGAAAAACTAAGGTAGTGACAGAAATTGAGTGTTGGTGAAATGAGGAAGACAATTAAATTGTCATATATGTTGAGAGGACGTAAAGCTAGAGTCCCAAGAGTACACCAATACCTACTATCTAGAACATGTAAGAGGCAGCTAAAGATATTTGACCAAAGCTCTAAAAAATTGTCATAAAACATACAGTAAGAAATAAAACACCAGGAGTGGAACAATCTAACTCTGAGTTTCAGCCACCTCATCTAGTAAAGATAAAAAAGACAAAGCACAGTAAAGAAACAAAAAGTAATTGCTGAGGAGGTTATAGAAAGCTGCAGAGGATAAAAACCTTAAAAAAAGATACCCAGTTAAAGAAAAAGTACTGATGCACAAAGCAAAGCGGAATAAGTATCAACAAGTCTTGCAACTAAGAGATAACCACTAAATCTTACTAGGACAGTGCTAGTATCTTTAAGAACAAACCAAGATGTGCAAATGCCTAATTAGCCCATGAAAAATATTCAACATTAGTCATTATTAGGAAAAGAAAAACCAAAACCACAATGAGATATCACTTCACACCCATTAGGATGACTATTGTGAAAAAAAAGGAAATATTTTTAAAATGATGAAATCAGAATCTTCATGCATTGCTGGTAGGAATGTAAAATAGTACAGCTGCTGTAGAAGTCATTTGGCAGTTCTTCTAAAAGTTAAACACACAATTACCATATGATCAAGCAATTCTACTGCCATGTATATACACAGAAGAATTGAAAACAGGGATCTAAACAAATATTCCTACACTAATGTTTAGAACATTATTCACAATAGCCAAAAGGCTGAAACAACACAAGTGTCCATTGACAGAGAAATCAATCAACAAATTGTAAACTATTCACAGTATGAAATAATATTCCAAGTTGAAAATCTGACACATTCTGTAACACATGAACACTGAAGATACTAAACTAAATGAAATCACCAAACAAAAAAGGACAAATATGGTATGGTTCCATTTGTAGACAAATCCATAACAGAAAGTAGAATGGAGGGTGTCAGAAGCTGGCATAGGCAGAATGGGATTTAGTATGTAATGAGAACAGAATTTCTGTTTGGAAGGATTAAAAATTTCGGGGGTAGATGGAGCTGATATTTGCAAAACACAGCAATTGTACTTAATACTATTTTGTGCATTGAGTTGTATAGTTTTAATGATTAAAATGGTAAACTTTATATGTGTGTTACCACATTATTAAAAAAAAAAAATACAGGAGAGAATAGATCAACAGAATGGTGAGAAGAGAAACCTGACTACAGAGGCCATGAAGGGAGTGTCCAGCAGCGAAATGAGGTTTCTACATGACCCACATTTGAAAGACTGTTATTTCCACTAAATACAATGATAAAAAGCATTGTCCTCAAACAGAACAAACTATAATTGATATCCTGTGTAAACAGGAAGTGAGACACTACCTATCTGTTAAGTTATCCCATTTCAGCTCTTGCAGAACGTGGACTCTGCCAGGACCTGTAAATAACAGACGTAATAACTCATAGTCTCTTACCAGATGAAAACAGGGGGAGAGGAGAGAGGGTAGATAGATTAGGAGAAAGGGAACAACTGCATGATGAAAGAATTGTACTTTGAGTGTAGTATATATACACTTAATGTAGTACATATACATGTTGATTAGTAATGATAGACACTTGATGTAATAATGCAATGTTACTGCAACAAATAAATAATAATAAATGTGTGCTCTCTGCACCTGAAAGTATGCTGCACATTGGAGAATTCTGAACCTGAAATCAACTTCATTAATTCATCAGTTGAATCCATATTTCTTAGGTAGCCACTGTAGTACACCTCTCCTAGAAGCTGTCACTAGACTGGCAGGAGGTGATTAACAAAACAGGCAATTACCATGAAGGCAACACTTCAGGAAACCAGGAAGACCTCATTCTCGTTACTCAGCTCTTACCAAAGATGCTCGATTCCAATTCAAGGCCATTAAGCCTTTCCCACAATTATAACATTCAAAGTTCACATTTAACTCAAATAAGTAGTATATCAGCCTAAGTTCCTTTTGAGTTACATTGTCAGATATCTGGGTCCCAAAAGGAGTTCATACTCTACTTTTGACTTCTTTCTGAGGCTGATCAAATGACTCAACAACCTCAAAATAATACTAAACGTTATCTATTATGAACTATACTAAGCACTTTCTAAATAATACCAATTGTGATTCCCACAAAATCCTAAGTTGCAAAGTATGTCAATTTTTTCAAATATCAAATTCAGCACAATAATAAAGAACAACAGATATAACATGCCTGTTTTTCTTTGAAGAGGCTTCAGCAATTTCCTGGGTCCGAGGGAACTATAGCCTCAGCTCTATAGTTTTAATGTGCCAACAATTTCTTTTTTACTCTGTATCTACATTTTCAAAATCATGTCTTACTTAGATAAAAATATCTAAAGTTTTAAGCAATAAAAGGTTCTGCCCTTATATGTTGTTGTCAACATCACCATGAACTAAACATAGTAGTTGTTCCAAATTTTACATATAACAATATCTGCTATTTAAATAGCAAATCCATAATCAGGGGTAGCAGTTAAGGTTTATGAGAAGAAATGAGAAAAATTCCAAAAGTAGTAGAATTTTTCATTTTCTATTGTAAATACACACATATATTTAAAATATAAATATGAAATTAATATTATAATACTCTACATATTATAATGTATGGGTACTTTACAAATATGGGGTTCAAACTGTAAAAAGTATGCTGTTTTTTATCTAAACCTATCAACACAGTTGGTTGCTTGCTGTGTTCAAGGATAGTCTAAAGTTTTCTGTCATTTATAAGCAGTCTCCTGCCTTAAATATAAAATCATTGGCTTACACAGTGAATCATTATAAATCTCTCACAAGCTTTTAAACCAATCAGTCAAGCTTAGAATGCAGTGATTTGGAGAATCATAGCTCTGAGGCTTTGGGGCCTCACTGTGCAAGGGTAATAAATGTAAATGATTTTGTAACTTGTAGAAACATAGGTTAGCTCGCTCTTTACCTCCCAAGGAGCAACTGGGTTTGACTAAAGAGGTTTACTGTGATCCTAGGGAACAAAATCTATTATGTCATTTTCTTTCCTAAATCCTGGGAGGGAAAAAAAAAAGAAACACAGAAAGCAGTTAATCTGTTAAGCACACAAAAATCTACTATATAGAAAACTGCCACTCAAAAAAACCTTGGTTCCTTATATAATTTATAGAATGCCCAGCTAAAAAGAAGCTTTTCATAAGCAGTGTTCTCTAAGTGGTAACATTTACTCAAATTTACCACCCTGGGCTTGAGAATCTTAATTATGACAATCACACAATACTTACTTAGTAGCATTGCTGTTTTTAAAAAAAAAGGGGATGGGGGGGAATGACTTGCAGTTTTCATAAAATAAAGTCCAGGTCTTGAAAATAAATTTTCTGCAGTCAATAATATTTTATTTTCTAACCAAGACTTAATTTTATAAAGATAACATATTTGCTAAGAATGGTAAGAACATTTAAAAATAAGAATTCTATGCACAGTATATAGTTTATCTTAACTACATCTGTAAATTTATATGTGATATCAAGTGAGGATATGGTTGATTTTTCACATAATTTCTCCTCACTACAGAATGGGTAAAATTTCTCAACCCAAACTGGATTTAGATACAAGGACTTATCCCATGTGTTGTTCTATTGGTCTTTATGTCCCTGTTGATTTTGTCCCCTCGTGCCATTTGCAAGGTCAAGATCATCACAGTGTCAACACATGAAGTAGACTTTATCTCCTTTCTCAGTGCTCAACGTGTAAATTTCTCAAACAAGTTTACCCAAGTCCTTCTACTCATGATCTTTGCTTTTTTGATCCAATTTCAGCCTGCCTGGCCCCATCCATGCCTTTGCATTTTCACTTTAGTGCAATGCTGAAGCAAAGAAATTAGTATTAATATTCTTTCTGCAGGATTTCTAATTAAGCCCAAACTTTTGAAAATAATAATAATCAAGTGTGGGTGCCCACAATGGGGAAAAATGGAGATAAGAAAATTTCCAATATCTTCCACCACCCTCACACTATCCTCACTCTCTGCTACAGTTATGTTGGTAATACTCCCTTTTAGGCATTTTGTGGCAAAGAAAATGTAAGCTACATGCACAAGTGATAAAAACTAAAAATTGTATATCATTTTATCTATAGTAATTTTGACTAACACTTTTTACAGTCTAATTTTCACTTTTTAGAATCTACTAATAAACATATTATCTTATAATTTTAGTTTATTGTAGCAAATACTAAGTATCATTCATGCACAATGCTAAATAGTCTCACATTTATGAACCAAAGATCATTTTTATCTTCAAGCTACTGAAGAATATTTCTACCCCTGTTAATTTACTTGAATATTTGTATTTCCACTCACTGCAGTTTAAATTTTTATTTTTTTATTTAATATTTTTTATTGATGTAACATCAGCTTACAACAGTGTATATTATTTAGAGGGATAGAACAATATCTCTTCAGGTTTACGTTACCACACCACCTTCACCAAGTCCCCATGATCCTCCAGCACAGTCCATTGGGTTCCCTCTCCCCTTGACTCCCCCCTTCTGACCATCTACCTCTGATGTCCTTGACTCTTCAGTCAGATGTGTAAGACAGTTTTTTATTTAGTTTTATCTGCTATTCTGTTTGTCTCTTTTAGTCCACATATGAGTGAAATCACTTTATATCTCTATTCTTCTGACTTATTTTGCTTAGCACAAACCCCTCAAGTTCCATCCATGTCACAACAAGCATGATTTTATCTTTTTGTTTATAACTGAGTAATACATGTGTTGTGTGTGTATACTACAACTTCTAAATGCATAACTCTGTTGCTAATTCAGGTGTTTCCACAACTTGGCTATAAATAGTGCTACCATAGACACAGCATGCACACATCTCTTCAAATTAGTCATTTTGTAGATTCTCCAGGCAGATATCTAGGAATGCAATTTCTGGATCATCAATTTCTATTTCTATTTTTAATATTTTGAGAAACTTCCATCCTGTTTCCATAAGAACTGTATCAGTCTACATTACCACCAGCAATGCAATTGCTGAAATTATCAACACTGTTTCTGATGTTTCTGATAAGACATTCTCAAATGTGTGAGGTGGTGTTTTATTGTGGTTTTGATTTGCATTTCCCTGATAAGTGATGGTGAGTATTTTCCATATGCCTCTTGGCAAATATACATCTTCTTTGGAGAAGTGTCACTCTTATGCCCAGTTTTTGTTTTTGTTTTGGGGGGAGGGATATTCAGTATTTGTTTTTTCTGGATCTTGGATATTAGTGTCTTGTCACACACATGATGTACAAGTATTTTTTTTCCTTTCAATAGAGTATGTTCATTTTTATGATAGTCTCTCTGTGCAGAAAATTTTTAGCTTGATGTAATCCCATTTGTTTATTTTGCTCTTGTTCCCTTGCTGTTGTAGTCAAGTCAAAAAATATCCATGAAGTCAAAGTTGTGGAATGTTTCCTCTATACTTTCTTCTGTGTGTTTCACGTTTAAGTAATGCTCTATTTCTCTGAATAATTTCAGTGATACTTTGATAGGGATTGTGTTGAATCTGTATATTGCTTTGTGTAAGATAGCCAATTTAACAATGTTAATTCTTCCAATGCATTCAAGGAAATATCTTTCCATTTTTTTTGTCTATTGTTTTTTAACATTTTTTAAATTTACATTGCATATGCCATCCACTTCCTTTATTTAGTCTAAGATATTTAATATTTCTTCAGCTTCTGTTTAGGAAGATGTTTTTTTCTCCCACATATCAGAAAGAGATTTTGCAGAAGATAGTATTGTAGGCTGATAATTTTATCTCTGATTATTTTTAACACATCATTCTTTTTTTCTGGCTTGAAGGGCTTCTTCTGAGTATCCTGAAGTTAAGTCTGATAAGCCTTTTAAGTTACCTGCTTTTTTCTCTAACCAACTTCAATATTGTCTTGAACTATTGGTGTTTTCACTAGTATGGGTCATGACATCAGTTTCATTACATTTAGAGATGCAGGTGTTCTTTTAGCTTCCTGGACTTGTATTTCTGTCCTTCCCAAAGTTCAGAAAATTTTCTATTTTTATTTCTTTGAATAAACTCTCTGTCCTTTCTGCGATGCTCATTATCCTTTCGCTGCCTCTTCATGAAGTTCGATAGTTCTTAGTGTTTCATATTTTTAAAAATTTTTATTGCTCTTTCCTCTTATATCTAGATATTTTATGCATTAGTATCTTTGAGGTCATTGTTTAACACTCCATTTAGTCTACTCTACTTCCATAGTATTTTCAAGAATTTTTATCTTACCTATTGGGCTTTTTTTATATCCTGGATCTGTTATTTGAAAATATCTTGATCAGCAATGTTCAAAGTCAGATAAATAACCAAAGAGCAAAAACTGATAGATAATCATATATCTCAAATTATTGAGAGGAAAGATTCATAGCACTATATATGAGAGATAAAATTAGTCTGGGAGAAAACATTTGAAAAAGATAGGCCCTGAATCAGCTGAAAATGTCTGTTTATGATAGTGCATAAATGAAATTTAAAGGTACACATGTACAGTTGTGCCTTATGAATATATATCATTCTCTCCAACTAAAACATTTCTCTTCATTTGCTTTTGAAACTACAATAGAACTGAATATGGGCTGAACATGGTGGCGCATGCCTGTAGGTGGCAGCCTAGGAATTCCACAGCTGGGGCCAGGGATTGCAGTTCGAGTTCCACCAGGGGCACATAGCAAGACCTAGTCCCCAAAAAATAGCTAGGTGTGGTGGCACACACCTGTAATCCCAGCTATCTGGGAAGCTGATTGGGGATTGCTTGAGTCCGTGGTACCCCGGGTAACGTGAGCCTGTGGTTCACGTTATTTTGCCTGTGGCAAAAATAGCGAGACCTAGTCTCAAAAAAAAAATAAATAAATAACTGAATATGTTCAAGACATAGAGCTTAGCATGTCAAGCAGTAAATACACATTTTTGTAAAAGAATCACTAGTCCATGTAACAAAGCAGATTTGAAAGTTTTTAATAATGGTTGCTTAGAAGTGATTATTAATAGAAAATAACTAATTAAAAAACAAGCAACAATCAATTAAAATTGATTCAAAAACAGCGTAGAAGTGAGGAAATTTAAGAGTAAAGCATAACATTTTGAATAGCTTTATTAGTTTGACTTCATTTTTCTTTGACTCCAATACAAAAAAATGTAAAAATCTTTGTATACTGGTAGCAAATATTTATTGTTATACGAACAGTTGTGAATTTCATTATTTACAGAACCTTCAAACTTGAACAGTATTTTCCTAAATTGTATAACTTACTTATATAAAAATATTACGACAATAATAAAGTTACTAGCATCATTTACTAAAAAAAAGTCCATCAACTCTGTTTTTCAAAATATATATCAAGAGAAAATGAGTTCAAATAAGATCTTATGAAAGGTTTTATTGAATATAAGCAAAAATATTGTTGGCACTATAGTTAAATAATGAGATGAACTTTTAAGAGATAATAAGATGCCCTTTCCTGGAAATATTACTTGTCTATAATATTATCTTATCTAAAATATATACTTACCTATAATATTTACTTATCTATAAATCATTTACATATCTATATTTCAATTGAATAATTATTTTCTGAAAGTAAAAGACCTGATCAAATGATCGTTCGTTCCAAAATCAATCAGAAGTGATTCTTGTAGTCTTTTTTGTTTTTATATGTATGTGAGTAGATATGCACCAATTTTTTAAATGTATATATTGTTTTAGTACTAAAAGTTATATATGAATTAAATATTACATTAAAGTTCCATTTCCATGAATTGGGCATTAAATACTTTGGTCAAGTTTTCAACCATGATTATGCACAATGATTCTGTGGTTTATGAGTTAATTTTTTAACATCAATTATTGTTCATGTAAAGCTAGAAAATTGGATCTTGAAAAAACTAAGTTTAAATATAATATCACAAAGCCAATATTGCAATCGTAACATGAATCAGGTAATAAATAGCTCACTTTGATCATTGTTTTTAAAGTCTCTTGAACCATGCTTTGATTAGTTCTATTTAATATTTAACATCTGGTTAGTCAATTTCAATCTGCAGGAAACACTGTTGGAAAAAATTCTATGCTGACTAAATACATTTATAACACTACAAAGCTGACACATAATTGATTTTTGTTCCTATAAAAGGATTATGTTAACTTTCCTTAATCTATATATTTGTATTTTGTACAGTCTAGTGAATTCACAGCAGAAATGCTAACTTTTTATTTCTATTATCAATATTTTATGTAAAACTCATGGGATTATATTTTGGTATAAATACCAACTTCCAATTATTCCCTTGAAAAGAAAATTACATCCTACAAACTGTTACTGCACAGTTGTAGTTCTAATCCAAGAAAGGCTGACTGGCTGCTAATAGTACCCCTTCTCATTCAAAGGCATATGGAGAGAGATATTTTCTTGAGACTATCAGATACCTAAGAGACTTTTAGATGTAACAGGGAAAAAAAAGTGAAAGTTTTCATTTCCCAGTGTTTCCCTTACCTAGTTTAAGAAATCAAGGGTTTTCTTATCATTAAATAAGGGATAGCAATGCTTGCAAAGGTTTGTAGATGCCACTACTAAAGTTATTAGTCATTCAAAGTTATTTCATATTGTTGAATTATATTAAAATACGTATTTCAAATTTGTAATGACAATTTCCAAATAAACTATAAATTTTATGACAATTTTTTTCTATGTAACACAAAAGAGTAGCTAATTTCTTTAAGTAAATAAAACTTAGTTTTTCTGTTTGGCATCAAATACTTGAAATCTGTGGATTTTTTTTTTTAATTTCAGAATTCAAGTTTTCATGGGGGGGAGGATGAGTATAATTACAATGTAATATATCATTTATGGAGACAGTGTCCAATGTTAATTATTTCTCTGACTTTACATACTGACCTATCATTTTGATTGTAATAAGTTAGAAACAGTACATTTATATGAGAAAAAGAAGAAATATTTAAAACAATTCTAAAAGGACAGTAAAACTTATATTTCCAATGAAAAATGAGATCAAAGATGGTAATCTTTTATGATAAAAACACAGAGAATTAATATCTTTTTGCAAATACAATGGCTAGTTGTCCAAATCTATTCAAGTTTTTCATAGATCTGCAATAAACCATGTTTGCTTCAACTTCTGAGATACTCTTAGTACTTAGACAATACTGGTTACATACTTGATAAGTATTAATAAATCATTTTATACTTGATAAATAAAATTAATGAGGCAAGTTCAATGGCAGCTTGTACATATCAAGTGTTTCTTTTTTAAACACATAGTAAGAGCTAATTTAAAGATGTTATAACAAATATTGGCTGTCTAAATTCATCATTGCTTTCTTCTAATATAATAATACTATGTTACTAAAACAAAAGTGATTATGTTGGTGGAAAATAAACTGGGTTTTGTTATAAAAACATTGGTTTTCACTCTCAGTGAAATAGGAAACATTGGAGAGTTTTGAGTCAAGGATTGACATAATCTGGTCAATGTTTTCCTCTGTATCTGCTGTGTTGAAAATGGAAGATGCATTGAGGTTAGAAGCAGGCAAATATAAAAGTGAGACAGCTAATGCAATGAGCTCGGCAAAAGATGATGGTGGCTTAAACCAGAGATAAGTGAAAGAATTAAGAAATAGTTGGATTTCTACTCATGCATTTTGAAGGTAACATTAATCTGAGTACATCAGAAGTCTGCGTTTAAATCCTTGTTAGATGTCAAGTAGGGACTGAAAAGTAGTTGAACATACAGGTCTGGAGTTCAGAGAGCCACCAGTAACTGTGACAATTATTGGATGTGAAATGTCTGTGAAATTTCACTCTTTCACAGTTTTGGGGATTTTTTGGGTTGTTTGTTTGTTTGTTTGTTTGTTTGTTTGTTTGTTTTACCTGGGGAGACAACTGGTCTATCCAGTCAGAAAGCTTATATGGCTAAAAGTTGGAGATCTGGAAGTATATTTGCCCTACACTCTATGACTTTGTCAAGTCAAGTCACAGTTCAAGTGTCATGTAATGGTTTCGTGTTCAGGACCCTCAGGAGAAGAGAGCAAAAGAGAACAGGCATTTTCCTACAGTAATATGCTCTCTAATATCATGTGGAATTTTCTGGAAATGTATAAAATGGCAAATATATTTGTTGTAATTCTACTTCATTTTAATATTTATTGAACATTTGCAATGGAATGATTGCCAAGGGAGTTGCAAATTAAATAGAAATCCCATAAATTTTGCAAAAATATAAAATATTATGGCTCTCAAGATACCTTTAACCCAAAGGGGAAATATACACAAAATAGTAGATATGTTTCAAAGGTAATGGGTCTAAAACTTTAATGTACATAAGAATCTCTACACATAACATTAGGGATTCTTTTGGTGAATGTAGAAACAGATCTAGTATTTTGACAATATACCATATTGTTTTGTTAAAGATAATTCTATGGTTCTAAATAATAATACTTAAACTCAAACATACCTGATGAAAATTATCCTTATTTCTTAAGTTATAGTCCAATCCAGATATAAAGTGGAGTCAAACTGTCTCTCTTGAGACCTAGATGAGATTGCTTCAACTCCTAAAACCTGGCTCTATGAGTATCTGAAGTTCTCCTCAAGATTTATGCAAATTCAGTGAAAGTAAATTTTCAATATTGTGTTCAGTTCCACTTCTACTTGCCTGCTTCTATAACACACTATTTCTTTTCCACGGTTTCAACAAAAGATGTACCTCTCTCCCTCTCCTGTCACCTTGTTTTACACACACACACACACACATACACAGAAAGAGAGATTTAATAAAATATATTTAACTACATATTGGGAGATAGTGTTGAAATAAAGAAGAATAGACAATTGTAAAACATCATTAGCTTCAAATTCAGCAATAGGCATCACATGCTTCACCCTCATCCATAAATCTGAGATTTTCACTGACTCTAAGTCTGCTAGAATTACATGGTGCAATATATTTAAAACAAGTCAGTGATATTTAAACTTAATGGTGGAAACATTGAAATAGCAGATCATTCTCCAGGATTATCCTTTGTTAATAGAAACTGAAGCTACTGAGATTTCTTGGTCTTAAAGAATATGCATTATTTTAGGACTTTTCTATCCCTGAGTTTCTATGACTCTACAGGTAGTTATTGCAGCTTGCTTAGAACTTTTCTCTAAGGTTTCTTAAAACAATGCATTTACATTTGATATCAGCTCAGTTTGAAACTTGCAGTAGTAAGCAGTTCATTTAAACTTTTGGTACCTAGGAAACAAAACAGGGAGTCAGAGGAGCCGTATGCTATGGAACTGCTAAATCAACAAAGGATAATTTCAGAAGTTTTTCAGAGAACTCTGTACATGAAATAGCCATTTCAGCCTAATTTACATTATCCAGGGCAAGGAAGAAAAGATCTCCAGACTCCTCTCTTTGATACAGATAATACGTCATCTTGATTCAAAAAAGCAATATTAAGCTATACTGCACATAAAAATATTAACACACTATATTATCAAAGTCAGTTTTACATTAGTAACCTACACAATGTGCTTTTATCCCTGAAGTAATTATTCAGATCCAAAGAAAGAGAGAACTGTTGGAAAAAGCTTCATGAAGAAGCAAAGATTTGAATCAGGGGAAGGATGGGCATGTATTTTTAAAGAGAAATTGATAAGTTTGGAGTGGAAATTGATGAAGAATTGATGAAGAATGACAAGGACATTTACCTGAATAAAGCAGAATGCCGAAATAAAGCAGCATGCCTGCCCTATATCATTTACAAAGTTAGATAGTTTCAGTGGATGGAAATGAGTCACATGGAATGTCAGAGGTTTAATTTCAAGTTCATGATTAGGAGCTAAGTCATTATTGTTTAGAAGCTAAGAAAGGGGAGATTCAATTCAAAAATTGAAAAACAATGAAAACTTAGAAAAGAAAGTGGAATAGTGTTGCAAAAGCAGACTACGAGAAGTACTTCATTAAGTCTTACAAATAATAAATGAATGTGAAAGTATCAGCTAACAAAATAATAAAAATAGTTAATGCATATTGAGCATCTACTTCTATCAGGCAGAGTTTTAGAAGCTTTACATGTATTAACTTTTTTATTTCCTTCTACCACTTGTTTAGATAGGTATCATACTACACCCATTTGAGAGATGAAGTAATTGAGGCACTGGGTGACTAAATAATATGCCCAAATTCACATAATATATAAAGGGAACTGTGATATGACCCCAAGCGCTCTTGGGTTCAATCCTAAGTATGATCTCTTAGCCACTGTAACCAAGTGGGGCACCTAAGAATATAAAGAGAAAGAAAAGAGAACTAATAAACATAGCAAGAAAGAACAATCAGGGCTTAGGGATCAAAAGAAAACAAGATTACTCCAAAGTTTCCAATGTAAGGGACAAGAAGGATTGATAGTGCGTTTTATAACTATTTAACTTTTAAAAGTGTATTAGTGACACTATAATAGAGAGAGGTGATGATGTATTTTCCAATCAATATATGAACATCATTTCTTTTAATGCAAGGAATTTTCCACATTGAGATTAGGAGTTGATTGCGCCTCTTAGTAGCTATATTTAAAGTATTGCAGCTATTTTTCATGTGAGATAATACTCTGTATTTATGTAGCACCTTTCTTCTAAGGAGCTCAAAGCATTTTACCACAATGCATTACCTTATTCATCCTCATAACATCCCCTTTTAAGAAAGGAAGTGTCAAGTATAATGACCACAATTTTACAGATGGGAACACTAAGACAAATGAAGCCAGTGATGTGCCAAGATCATAGAAAAGCCTGTAGCAAAACTGGGTATATAGAACTTGTGCTTTTTAAAATTCAAGATCCTTCCTAATCTGTTTTCAATGATATGTCTCCAATTTGTCTTCAGTTTTGACATTACTTTATAAATAAAAGTATTTAGGATCCTGTTGTAGGATTTCCTTAGATGTGTACCTCATGAATTTGTTAATTTCTAATTGAATAAAGCTAAAATGATCAAAAAAAATCAATGCTTCATTCTTTTTTTAAAAAAATAGAAAGTCCTCATTTCATTTAGGCACTTAGAATACTAAGTTTTAGTCCCACAGAAGTTGTGATGTGTTTGTAAAACCTGGAATTCTGGGGAAAAATTATTTTACTTGCATAAACTTCAACACACAGAAGTCCTAATTTTCAATATGTAATAATGAAAAAGACAAAACACATACACAATATATACAGGTGGCAACAATATAGGTAGAAATCAATTGGTATCTTTATTTTAAAAGTACTGCATTTTGTTCACAATAACACCCTTAAATCTTGAGAAATATTTCAAAACTCAAAAATTATGCTATTATTTTTGAATTACCTATAAATTCTTTGTATTTCACTTCACTCTAATGGAAACATTAATTGATAACCATATATTTATATGTTACTGTAAAGAAATGAAAATGTAATTGATAATATACGTAGATGATCAGGTCTCAAAAGAGAAAACAGGAAAAGTGTGACTTAATTTTTTGGAAAAATGTAGTAATGAGATATATTCACCAAAAGAGCTCTTTAATAAAATCCTTATAAATACTAGTGGGTGGTGAACACAATACATGATACAAGTTGAAATACATTCAGCAAACCAGTTCGAGATCATAGGCTAAATCTTAATTGCTTGAGACCACGGTAGGTATGCATTTGATCCTTAAGTTGTACATGCTCTACTCTTATTATGTACAAATCCTTTTAGAAATTCTATCACAGTTTGGCAGGATATATCAAAAATGTTATCTAGTTCAAAAATGAATTGGAACAGTTTTTTCAGTACAAAATATGAGAATAAAGATGATGAAAAACAAATGTCTATACAACAATGTACTAAAAATTATATCAAATCAGGAAGATCATCATAAAGTCAAAGACTTATTTGTGGGAAGGAAATTGTACTCAATACAAAGTATAAGGTCTTATAGGTAAATGTGTAATAATGATCTTTACCTCAAGACTGCCAATAATATTTACTATTAACATTCATGGATAATGGTCAACTATTTACAAAATAAAAATTAAAATTCTGAGTAACCAGTGTGAGTATTCTATATGACTCAAATTATTATCATATACTTTATGTTTTATAAATTGCTAAAGTTAACAGTCTCAAAATTGACATTAACAGAAAAATAATTGTTTCAGTAACACAAATGGTACCATGTAAGTTCCCTTATTCACTCAGCATTTATTTCTCAAACACAAGCTATGTATCAAAACAATGAGGATAAAGCAATAAATAAAAACAAAGCATTTCTTTCACTCCAGGAGGAGTAGAAAATAAATCATAATATGTCTTATGTCTGTTGGTGATAATGTCTAAAAATAAAAGTAAACTGCTAAGTAGTCTGAAGAGAAAATGAAGTGTGTAGCAGAACATTGTATCTTTGTGTTGCTCAAACTAAATGAAATCTGGAAACTACCTAGGGAAACCTAAGTTATGATTTTTAATATGACTTATTAGGGAATTCAGGAAAATCCAAAGTATCTGTGAAAACATATCTACCTTGCCATAATATAGTTCCTGGGGTTCCCTTCACATAAAGATAATGGAGTGTCTTGTCTTCATTCATTCATAGAACTACACTGAGGACCTTCAATATATAAGGCTATATATATGTTCAGGAGTATGAATGATAAGTAAGATGCAAATTTAGTTCTCAAAAAATGGGATCTAAATTATTATGGGAAAAAGAGACACAAAATTAATTTGAGACATGTAAGTGATATAAATGCTATAAAAATGCAAAAATTTAAAACATAATCATATGAAACTCCAAGAAAACCTTTACATAGAGAAAATAGCATCTGAGTGGAACACTGAGGATAAGAAATATTTGTTGAAAACACAACATGAGCAGCAGTGGCTGTGAAAAAAGCTATACAGGATCTGAAGCACAAAAAATAATGGGAGAAGGGGCTGAAAAAGTAAAAAAGGATGGACTCCAGAAGAACTTAAATAAGTTTAGAACTTTATCCTGTAAGTAACTATGATCTACTTGAGTATTTTGAGTCAAAAGAATACACAATCAGATTTGTGTTATAAGGGTATTTCTGGTAGCAAAGTAAAAAGAAATTTCAAATGGAAAAATCAATGAAATTAGAAAAAGAATATTATCTCTTCATTATTTCATTATTCTCATAGGAAATGAAGAATATGAATTGAAAAGTCAGAATGGCTGAGAGAGACATTTTTATTTAGTAATCAGTTGGTGGAGCATGGAGGCTGTAAACAATCTTCCAAATCCAAAGAGTTGGAAGACAAATCTCAAGTTTTGGGGGTGACTAATTCAATTGTAAACCTCCAGTTTACAAAATAAATTTAGTTTTCTAAATAAATAATATGTTGGGCTATAATGAGTGCCCAGCAATGCAAATCTCTGCTAGCACTAAAAACATAGAACCTTGGGTAAGTATTATCTCAAAAGATAAACCACTGAAGCCAGTATACGATATGGAATTTGAGTATGAAACACTAATAACCTAAAATATTATCGGGGCACTAGTCATTACATTATGTCTACCAATTACACCTGACTACTTGGTAGACATTATAACCAATTTTGACTTAATATCCTTGATGTTTTTGATTTGCTCAATCTTCCACTTACCAAAAAAACAACTACTCACAATCAAGACTCAGTTCCTGCCTGTTTTTAAATCTTCAGAATGAATAAATACTTTTAACTTACTTTTAGAAGCTTCCCCAAAACTAATTATTTTCAAAGATCTCTGCCTAAATTACTCCTGTTAACTTATTCTTTTATGTCATTTTAAATAATTTTATTCCCACCTTTTTTACTTTGAAATATTTGTAGAATTTTATTATATATCCCATAGTTATTACTGGCCTACTACATGTGTCTATTTTTTTGTTTATTTTTATTCTTTAAATCACAACCTGGTAAATGGTTTGGGGATATTCCCCCTCTTTCTGGTGCCTCCTTCATTCACTCAAATCCTTCTCTTTGTTGTTTGCTAGTCTGTGTTAAATTTATTAATCTCTTTCTTTCCTGTGGCAGTATCCTTTCACTGGATAAGGACTGTGTTCTTGGAACCAAGCAAAACATGTTGGTAGGTTTTCTTTGTTAACCTTTGTTGGGCAGTCCGTCTGTATTTATTTGTGGTCTGTACATGTTTTCTCCTTGCAGGCTGTCTTCTCCAATCCCTTCTCTGTGTTGTTTTGCTGCTTTACCTTATGGTTCTGGTGTCTGGTTTAGTGGGTATTGGTGTCTATGAAGAAGTTTCTCACAGATACAGGCATCTGTGAATGGCCATTGTAGATCATCTCCTCTGCTTCAGTTTGCAGCTTTGCTGTGGGGCCAATGCCCCATTCACTGGCCTTCCTCTCCTGTGGTATAGGGAGGGGAACCTTGCTCTCCTAGATGGCATCTCAGAAATGAGGTCTTGGCTCTTTCAGACCCCATGAACATGTGGGTGTGGATTTGTGACATTGTGTTTCCATAGTTGTTTCTTCAGTCTCACATGCACTGGTTCTCTCGATATTCCATCTCCTGTGTCCAGCTCAGACTTATGGGCTGAATTTTTACCGGGTTCCTCATCCATTCTATGATGGTGTTTGTATTATTTATGTTCTTCCTCCTCCTGAAGATTAGCTGGAGTGAGAGTGAAATGGAAGTTCCATGCACAGGTACCTCCCTACATGGGGGTGGGACCGAAATGGACAGGCAGGTGCAGTTCCAAGCCTTTTGGGGTAAGAGCTTGGCCAAACATGCCTCGGCCTATTCAGGCTGCAGATGGCTACCCTGTGCAACCATCTGCTCTTGGATGGGGCTAAAACCCCACCTGGGACCCCCTCCCAGACTCTCCAGTGCAAGAGGCCTGCCTGGAGTTTTTTGCTGCCTTGACTCCCTGCTGACAAAGTGGCCCCGATGGCCCAGGACCCCGGGCATGAAGGCGGCCATATCTGTATGTCTATTTAAAACTTCTCTTTTAAATCCTTACAATCCCTTCCTTCTCTTAATCATTGCAATTGCTTTCTTATGGCCTAGAACTAGTGTTTCTTCAAAGTACTGTTTCTGAGATAAGTAAGTCCAACACAAAATTCTAGGCTTAAATTATATACGAATATATATTTATTTATCATATAGACCATGCATATATGATATGCTACACACCATTAATCCTACAGATAACTTGGTCAAACACAAATATACCTCATATCTGAAAAATAATAATAAGTCTCTCAAAATTGACTTTAAAAATCCACACATTTTCATGCATCATTTGTCTACTATTGTAATAATCCTAAAGAAACCCACCATTAGCATCTGTAATGTAATTTAGTTGAATTTGGTTTTGGAGGGAAGGTGGGACTGCTTCAATTTATTTTGGTATCATATGCTTCTTGCTTGGTCTTTACAAAAACTGATAGCATGAAATGTTTCTTTCCCACAATATGTATTACCTACTAAAAATGTACAATATCAAAACTATTTTGTATTGTCTTCATTTTATATTTTGTTGTACCTGGATTACTACATGGACTAAAGAAATATAACTAGAAGGAATGATAGTCTTATTGTGAAAGTAGAAAAATAAACATTCTTTGTTATGTTGCTTACTGTGATTTTTAATATATATTTAATTTTTTAAAATAACTGCATCTATTGATTAAGAAAGTATATGTCCCCAAGTTGCAAACAGAGTGAAATAAAGTGAACTAAAACTCTATTTCTGGATATGTAGACATTTTAAAAATGTTTCATATTTCAGGAAAACAAATAATCCTTCACCAGTGTCCTGAAGGATGGCTCTCCAAGATAAACCTCTTCAATATGATTACAAGAGGCTTTCCCAAGACATGTCACTTTGGCATGTGAATTTCTCCTGAGTCTGAGAGGTGTCACTTTGGCATATAGATTTTTTTAAGCTGAAGTCAATAGAAGCCCTGTAGGCCATGAGAAAATTTTACCACTTGCTCAACTACCAAAAAAATAAAAACCGGAAGAATTACTCAGAATTCAGATGTCTTCTTACAACTTATTCTAAAATGGTTCTAAAAAAGATGAGAGAAAAGAAAGGAGGAAAGAAAAGAGAGAATGAATAAGCAAATATAACAAAATCCTAACATTTAAGGAATCAGGGAGAACGGTATATGAGACTTCTTTGTAATTTTTATGTAACCTTTTTGCAAATCTGAAATTATTTATTAAATCATAATTTCTAAAAAGATCAGTCTTCACTGGACTATTAATTTATCAATTTTGAAGTATTTTCACATGTTCTATTTTCTCCTTGAATCATTCTCACAAGATTTTTTCTTTTTACTTATTTTTTTGTTTGCTTTGTTTTGTTTTGTTTTTCTTTTTTTCATTTTTTTTCCTAAAAGAGGAAACAAATTCAGAGTATGTTCATTAAAGTATGGGAACAAGAAGTCAAAGGCTTGCAATTTAACAGTTTTTTGTCCAACATATTCTGTTTCTCTGTAATTAAAAAAATATCATTCAAACCAATTGCCTTGAGGCATTTTAAGACTTTTGAGTCATTAAGAACATTTTTAGACAATAACAATAATAATTATTCAGATAAATGAAATTAGCTTTATTTCTCCACACTAGAAATCATCAGACTTATGAATAATCTTACGATTCCACCCTTGCTGCATTGGGCTCCTCTGATCTTCCCTGATACTCATCTATCCCACCCTTCCTGACCACTATATCATGTGAACTGAGTGAAAAACATTTATTTATAGCAAATATGCTTAGATTCTCTAAGAAATCTGATAAAAGAGAAATTTGAGGGGAAGACTGAAATATATCAAAATGAGGATATAGAACACTGCTGGTTTCTTGTTGCCCCAAACTCTCTGATGGTCCCCTAAGTGCCTTGGAAGAACTATAGCTGTCTTCAGAGTGATCTTTGGAGCCACACCACACACCTTAATTAAATATGAGTGCTAGTGGCCACAACTCTCCACATGACTCTCTGGGACTCATTTACATGCTATATGAATGCAGGTGATTGATTTCCATATGCCATACCTTAGTTTCAAGGATTACTTCATCCCATGATTCAAGATTTAACATTCTAATCACCTCCCAATCATCCAAATAGGTCTTTTTTTTTTTTACTTTTTTTGAGTAATACACACTAATTTTAATCATCTCAACTATTTTGACATTTTACACATTTTTAAGCAGAATAACTGGCCTAAGTGAAATAGATTTTATTATGAAGAAAGGTCTGTTTCCTCCATTTTGGAACTATCCACTAGCTAAGTAGTTAAAGCTCTTTCCCTTTCCTCCTGGAAAGATTGACCCTGAACTGACAACAAAACCCTAGGTGGGATATTTAAATCTTAAGTGAATGGTCAGTTAAGTGCCTGTAGAGGTAAAAGGACAGATAGCATATTTGGTATGCTAATGAGCCTATTTACTTCAAGGAAAGTGACAAAAACATCAATCAAATCAAAAGAGGCTATTAAGTATTGTTAACTCCCTTTCAGATGAGCAATGATTTCCATTGGGATTTAAATAAATATTCATGAAAAGTACCAATGACAGAAATTTCACCAAAAATCACACCATAGTTAGATTCCCACACAGCTTATGACAAAACTTACTTGGCTCCCAACAGTAATAGGAGTTTTGACTATTTTGTAAAATAATAGTGTAGATTAGCATTCTTTTCTTTATATAAAACCAAAAATACAATATTTAAAAGTATGCCTTGAAATGTTTCTAATCTCAAAATCTTAAAAACTGCATGATTGCTAATGTATTGGTACTCTTCAGAATGCACTTCAATAAAAATTAGAAACCTGGAGAAGTTAAAAAATATGAAAGTAACCATACAAAGTCACAATGAAAAATTATATGTAAATTTATATGTAATGTAAATTACATGTAAATTAAGTGGAGAAATTTTTTTTTTTTTTGGTTAAACAAGTCAAGTGTTCAGCATGTTAAGCAGCTTTTCCATGTATGACGCCACCTGGTGACAGTTTTAATGCAAGTTTACCCTAAAACAAATACCCTAAAATGAAATTTCATTAGTAAAGTACAATTCAGTTCAATTTAATAAATATCTGTTGAGTTAATAAATATCTGTTGAGGGGGGCTGTAGTAAAATTGGGGGGCTGTGCCCCCAATACTAATGGTGCTGCACTATCATGGTTGGTGGAGACTTGGAGAAGGGAAACCATGCCTTCTTATGATAGGATTAGTATGAGGAGATTAGGGAGGAGACTGGAACAAAACACTGGAGAGAAGAGTGAAGAGATCAGAGGAGTGGCCAGCTTCCACGTGTGGAAGGGCCCAAACCCTTGCGTGGGCCGCTTGGAGCCTGGGGAAGCATGTTGGAGAGACTTGTAAGTTGTATAGGCTGACTTGAAAATTTAGTACCTGAGAACTTGGTTTAACTTTGAAACTGCAAAACTTGGAATCTTCTGATGAACTAAAGAGAATTTGCTATGTTGTTGTATCAAGTGAGTTTTGCTAGTTTGGGGGTCACTCTGGAGTTGGAGCTGTAAGAATGCCAGAGCTGTGCCTTTCAGAGAAGAACTGATAATGCCATCCTGGTTTCCTCATTGGATTTGAATCTCCCACTTTGGAAGAAGGAGCAATGGCACCACCTTGGCTCCTTCTGGCTTGCAGTAAGAGGAACTGTGTCTTTGAAGAAGAAACAAAGAATGACTCCATCTTGGCTTCTTCACCTGGCTTGAAGGTGGGGCTGCACATGACTGCTCCAGCCCTGTGTTCTTTGGACTAGAGACTGGACTGTGTGATAAGATTACCGAAGGGGTTTCCTTGTACCCCTTCAGTGACTTTTGTTTGTCCTTTTAATTAAGTAAATCTGTATTTACCTCTTTTTGAGGTTTCTGTGGTCTTGCTACTGCTTGCGTGCAGGCTGGGACAAACCCGGTATGAGGCTGGTTTTAAAGGGCCAGCTGCTCCCCTTTGCAAGTTTGGTTAAGCATCTCATTTTGCTTGTTTTCCTACCCAATATCACTACTATAGGATGGTTTAGATATGTTAGGAACACAAGGGATCAGCACAAAGACTATCTTAAAGGGTCTTACAACTGAAATTAGACAATAAACAAGTAAAAGAAGCAGTTCTTATGCCTATTATCAAAAAAAGATAAATGACAAGTCCTGATTAGGCTGACAAGAAATGGAAAACCCACATTGCTGGTGAGGAAACAAACTGTCGCATTCATTTTGGAAAACAGAATGGATGTTTCAAAAAAAATTAATAATAGAATCACCTATGGTCTAACCACCCCACTTCTAGGTATTTATATATGAAATTAGTGTCTAGAAACTATATCTGTACCTCCTGTTCATTGCAGGATTATTGGCAATAACCAACATTTGGAAACAATCTAAGTGTCCATTGACAAAGAAATAAAGAAGATGTGGTTAAAGAAGATGTGGTATGTACATGCAATGGAATATTATTCAGCCTTTAAACAAAAAGAAATTTCTGCCACTTGTGATAACTTGGCTATCCTTGGAGCACATTACAGTGAGTGAAATAAGTAACACAAACCTCATTTATACATGATGCATGTCAAACACACAAAAACAGAGAGTAGAAAGGACAAGGACATTGGGAGTATTTCACAAGACAGTAATTCACCCATGGATTGACAAAAACCTAGGAGGAACAGCAATAGAAGTGAAGAGGGAATAACAAAACAGAATTTTTCCCAAGAAATTGAGATAATTTGGTGACTAGTGTTTGAAAGGAAGAGGAATTGTTACTCTGAGTCTGGCTGACAACATCAGTAAAATGGGGGAAATATCTGGAAGGAAAAGAAATTACATTTTGAAGATACAGATTCTGAGATGATGCATTATGCAGAGACATTTTTAAACTGAAATCCTCAGGTTCACTTTTCAGAAGCCAGTTAACTAATTATAGCATGGAATGATACTTCTCTACTTCCAATTCTTTTTCATAGGGTGATGTTTTTACCTCAAAGAAATAGCTATGAAAATTAGTTTTTATAAGATTCATATTCAACTAATTGAGTCCCTTCTAACTGCCAGTCATTGTGGTAAACACTTTCACATACATTATCACATTTAATTCTCATAGCAACTGTGTAAAGTTGTTTATCTGAAATTCTAATTAATTATATTGTAATGAAAATGCAACTGCCAAATATTAATCAAGTATTCATTGAATTAATTAGACATATATTGTTTGATTTCTAATCCTATACTGTTCCACTGCCCAGATTCCAATTTTCCTTTTAATAGACATTAATAGCACAAAGTTAAAAAAAAAAGTTTAATGTCAAATAATTTACATTAATAAAATGCTTTAGTGAAAACAGAAACATACTGAGAAACAAAAGACACAAGTTACAATTGAAACTCAAATTTAGACAAATCCCTATATTTTCTTCAAACTTAAGTTACTTCATCTCTCACATGAAATTAATGATTTTCATTCCTTTGATTTTTGGAGGGGTTGCTATACAGAGCAAATAAGGTATTGTCTTTTTTTTTTTTTTTTTAAAGCTCTTAACTAAATAAAAGGATGCCAATTAAGGAAAAGGGAAAGGAATATAATCACTGGGTTCCTCTTTTTCTATTTTCAAGGTCTTTCTTCAAAAAGACTTTGTGGACAGTGGCAGGTGACAAAAGGGATCCTTTTATTTCATCTGGTATATTCTGTCTCTTACTCATGACCAATATCTATGCCTTTTCCTCTCTATGTGTGAATTTGTGTCCAGATACAGCTCTGTGACTAAAACTTAACAATGGTATTAGTACGTTTTTAAAGAGTGTTTATATGGATCCACGCAGTCATTGCTGTAACTCTTGACTTTAGCTTCTAAACACTAGCACTCATCAGTTGAAATCAGGTAACAAAGCAAGCAAAGCAGGGTACTTAACTGAACTTACAAGTGGGAGCAGTTGACCCTTTAAACCCAGCCACTCCCCAAGTTCATCCCCAACCAGCATATGCTGTAGCAAAACCAAAATTCCTTAAAAAGAGGCAAAAAAAATACTACACATCCATCAAGGAGGACAAACACATGTCATTTGCAGCAACCTGGATGGAACTAGAAAGCCTCATATTAGCAGAAATAAGTCAAAAAGAAAAAGAGAAGTACAGGATGGTCTCACTTATAGGAAAAAACAAACAAATAAGAAAAAATGAAAACAACCAATGGGACTGAACCATGGAACAAGAAAGGAGGAGGGGGAAGAAGGTGGGGGAGGTGAAGAGCGCAAAAGATCAGGATAGTTAACAAATGTTAGTTAAGTGGGAAAGCCCCGGGGCACACAATAATGGACTAATGTAATATAAATATAAATATATATATGCAAAAAAAAACCAAAAACACATTTTCCAGATATCAGAAGAGAACAATGGGCCAAACAACCAACAACTGAACATCAACTTAACCAACCAACAACTCACAGAAAAATGGGAGATGGAGAGACTGGAGGGGAGATATGAAGGGGGGATACGGAGGGGGGATACGGAGGGAGGAGGAGGGATCAATTAATGCACAATTGTGACAAATCAATAAAATTAATTTTTTAAAAAAAGATGAAAAAAAAGAGGCAAAAAATAACATATATTCACTAAATAAAAATAGACAAGAGTCTCTGAGGATACAAGGTTAGCCTTTGGCTATTTTATCATAGAGTTCAGTCTCCTTAAGTTCAAAAAGCTGCATGTGGGTCTTTCAGCCATTTATGTTCAGAAAATGGCATCTGTCCCACCTTCAAGCCAGAAGTGGAAGATTTAAATCAAATGACGAAATAAAGATGGCATTGCCAGTCGACCTCCAAAAGGCATAGCTCCAGCAATCTTTCTACTTTAACCCTGAACTGGGCCAGACCACCAAGACTCACTGGAAAAAGCAGCAGCAACCACTTTAGACTTCCCACATTGAGAACAGCAGTACTCCAAGTTCTTTTCAGGTCTCCGGACAATTCCCAAGTTTCTCAGTTTCTAAGTTAAAGCAAGTTTCCAAATACTGAGTTTCCAAGTCCATTTACACAGGTCACAGATTTCTCTAGCATGCTTCCCCAGGTTCCTTACTGGCATAGCTGGAGATGAAGCCCACAGTGTGGCTTGCTTTCCTGCCCCACTGCCGCACAAAGCAGTTGCAGTTGTGGAGGCTCCCATCCTCCTTGCTGCTCTGCTGCTTTCTCCCTCCTCTTCTCCAGCTATACTACTTCCTAAATCCCTGCTCTGTCCCTCTCAGGAGAAACCTTGTCTTCCCTTCTCTGAGTCGCCAACTACCAGGGCACAATGGCGCAATCCTAATACAGCATTACAAAGACTCCTACTTTCACATATCACGCCTATCACAGTGAATTGGAGGTCTTTTGAAAAAAAGACAAATGTGTGTAGACTGAACATATACTTGGATGTTAACTGCAAATATAGATTAAGTACACGTCTATGAAGAAGAAATTTATGAGAAAAATCTAAAAAAAATCTAAATCTAAAATGAAAACCTATAAATAGCTTAACTAATGTTTCATTTCTAATAATTTACAAGCTAACCCAACCAGCACTGCAGGGTGGGTTTAATGTGAATAAACAATCCTTTGTTCTGGAGAACCAGTAAAGGACAGGTGTTCAGGTGGTTTCTGTGTTTTTGGACATGCTCCTCTTTTTTTCATGTCCTATCCTCACTTCCTTTCATCACATGCTGGGTATTTCACTTCCAACTTGCTATCCATATGTTCAATATTTAAGTACAGTTTTACTCTCTGAAGCACACAGAGTTAATATTTGTATTTCATTTGCTATTTCGGCTTGATTTCAATCTAAAGTACGTGTGCATTTAAAGTACCTTTGCAATCCAGAGTACCTGAACTATTATAGTTTTACCTTCCCTTATGAATTATTCATATAAATGGTCCTTAACTACCCTTTGGTACTGATTTCTGTGGAGTAGAAAGTTTTAGAGATTTCTAAGGCTTTAAACATGATGAGGATTTTTAAACATGATGAGATTCAGAAGCTCTCTTCCACTGCTGAAGGTTTTCATCCAAGATTACATGTGTTTTCTTTCTTTACAAGGATCCCTGCCCCCTTCAAATGTCTAAAAGATGTTAACCACTGGGTATTGCTTCAGTGTAGCCAAAAGCCAAGGACTGTTGTCCTGTTCAAGAGGAACTGAACAAAACAGAAGCTTTGTATATTAGCTGGGAAGTACACCTCTTATTTTACTAAAGTTTCTGTGATTCCTGCCACTTTTGCTATGAATATTTTTTATGGCGCCCCTATCTGTGGCACTGGGTTTAGACCTTACAAATATTAGGCTGAGTTACATGAAATTACCAAGTATTTAAGCCAAATATGGAATATCTCCTATGTTCAAACTACTACTTTTATTTAGTACCCTTAACAATCATAAAAAGGAGACATAACCATCCCTATTTTAGGATAGGGAAAACTAAAATTCAAGTTGAAAAGTAATGAAACCACAGTCAGACATCTGGGGAAAGGGTGGATCCCAGTTTCAAAATAACTACCAGAGTGTCATCATTAAAGCTATGCTCACGACACATCTACAGATGCTAAAAAAAAAAAAAAAAAAAGGAAAACATAAACATAAACTGCTGGGACTAGATCAAATTTAAAAGCTTTTGTACAGCAAAAGAGACAAGAAATAACCAAAACAAAAGAAACCCAACTGAATGGGGAAAAAATTTGCCCTCCATAAAAGTGATAATGGTCTGATAACAAAGACATACAAAGAACTCACACAACTTAGCAAAAAGCCCAGTCAAAAAATGGAAGAATTAAAAAGACATTCTCCAAAGAGGAAATACAAATGGCCAACAGGCATATGAAAAAATGCTCAACATCACTAGCAATCAGAGAAATGCAAATCAAAATCATGAGATATCATCCCATACCAGTAAGAATGGGCCATATCAAAAAAAAAAAGGGGGGGGGCTACAACAAGTGCTGGAGTGGATGTGGAAAGACAAGAACACTTTTACACTGCTGGTGGGAATGTAAACTGGTCCAGCCACTATGGAAAGCTGTGTGGAGGACCTTAAACTACTGAAAATGGAACTAGCATTTGATCCAGCAATCCCACTTCTGGGAATCTACCCAAAGGATACCAAAACACTGGTTCAAAAAGATGCTTGTACTCAGATGTTCATCAGAGCACTATTCACAGTAGCCAGAATATGAAAACAACTGAAATGCCCCCAAACTGAGAAATGATTGAATAAATGGGGTATATTTATACAATGGAATATTAGTCCTTAATCAAAATTGGCAAATATGAAGCATTTGTGATAGTATGGCTGTAGACATAAGTCAGGAAGAAAAAGAAACCATGTAGTCTCACCTATTGATGGGCTATAGAGTAATAAACAAAAGGCCAACAGAAAGTCAAAATAAGTTAACAAAACTTAAGCAAGCAACTAGGGAGGGGTGAGGGTAGGAAAAATCAGGGAAGGGAGGAGCACAAGAAGACCAAGATGAAGGTTGGTATACATATTTATGTGTATAAATATAAATGAATATGTATATACATAAATATATATGTAAACAACAAAATGGGTACTTAAAAAATAAATAAATATAAATGTTATCAATATTAATCATGTAAAAGTAAAATCAGAGATAGAAACACTTGAAAAGTAATAATAAAAGTACCAATGTATTATATTACTTCAGAAAAAAATTAAAAAATAAAGTTATATTCATGAAGATAAATTTGGAGAATAAATGAGGATGCAGAGGAATTCGTGAGTAACTGTGGATAAAGAATACAGACTAAACTTCAACATGAAGAGTATAATACAGACAAATAATAACAGACTTTAGAAACTCTTCCATAAATAGCAATAATAGACTCATCTTCTCTGAGGCCTAGCCTTTGATAATATTTGAGTTAAAGTATATTCCTTGAGATGCAAGCTAGTTTGTTAGATTGCTATTACTTTGAACTGAAATAGTCTTGAGTAATTCTAAATCTAAGAAACAGTAATGACAACAGTTAGAATATATATCTTAAGGACATGAGTCTTAGAAATATGTAACAATTTTCTATGTTGATAGATATATTTCACTCAGAAATAAAGTAAATCTGATAAATGGGGTCTAAAAATTTGAGCAATATAAAACAGTATCACACTGTCTGCTGTTGCTCAGGAAGAGTTGGCCATCTGTCCTGCACATCAAATCTATTTACTCTGACCAGCTAGAATGTCCAAAACAAGTCACAGTGATTTGAGGGCTCTGCTGTTTAGTTGGATATTATATTTTTTATCTAATCCAGTGATTAGACTAGAAGAATACTGGTGGTCCAAGGATCTCTGGGACCTTTTTGTCAATACTTTTCCCCCAACCAAGTCCCACTTTCCCCACCCTCATTCTGTCCCATAGAAAAGAATTTTAGTTGAGAACAGGAGCTCAACAGAGAAAGGTGTTAACTCTTACCCACAACAGATGCCATGTATAACATATATATGTACAGTATACACACATACACAACACAAATATTTACTTCTTTTATGTAAAACTACATCTATACAGTATAACATAAATACAGAGTATATATGTAGTATAAACTATATATAATTCATATATACTATATATCATGTAGTATATATGATATATAGTGTATATATAATATACAGAATATAGAATATAAAGGATATATAGGATACATAACTATATCATATATAGTAATGAATATATATACTATATATACTCTGCATTTATGTTAACATATAGTATATATACATTGTGTTTATACCATGTATCAATATATAGTATTTGAATACTATGCATAAATACATAGTATTTTATGTGATGTGTAAATACATAGTATTTGTATATGATGTGCTTGCATGTTATAATGTATATATGTATATATAGTGCATATTTGTGATATAAGACATATGATTATATATGCATATGTATGTTATAGTATATGTAGTCTTGCATACTTATATTTACCTATATATAGTATGTATATAGCTTTAAGGATAAACTATATATACAATATGTGTGTATATATGTATATATATATATATAAAATCATATCTAACCTGAAGTCGAACAGTGTAGCCATTTTATAGGGGAGGTAATGATCTAGCTCCAATGGAAATGACATACACACTCCAAATTGAAGCCTTTATTTTGCACATAAGGACCACAAGCCACTAGTGATCAGGACTGGACCATTGACCCCCATAATCAACCTGGTGCATCAGAGCTTGAACTCAGTTCTCCTGATTCTGTTTTCTTTTCTCTCCCTTATATTTACTATGCCCTTTGACTTCTATCCCATAACATTTAAAATCAGATATAGAAGTTGAGCCAAACCCCTTATTTTTTCTTTTGCTAATAAATAAATGAACATTGTTTTCAACAGTGTTATTTCACCAACTAGAATATGTACCCATAGTGTAAAGCAAGTACTTAAGTTCAAAAACAATTTTTGACAACCAAAATAAAAATAAACTAACAAGCTTAAAAAACAGTGAGAAGAAAATTTGAAACTGTTTGGGGAGCAGACATCTGATAAAGAAGGAAAGAGAAGAGGGAAGAAGTGACTAATCTGAACTCATGTATTATTTGTAATATTTATAATATCCCATCCATGTATACAAAAATGATTTTGTTGGGGGAAATATCCACAGGAAAAATGGAAAAACAAAGAAAAGATGATAATAAATGTCAAAAGAGTTAACCTTTTTTCTATATATTAAACATCCCATAAGACAGTCAAGAGTAAATAACTGTAAGCTGTGGATACATAAATGGGTAGAAATCATGCAGTGTGAGATAAGGTGACTTAGAAGATTAAAATAATAGAAATAGTTGGCAATTTACTCACCTAATTAAGTTTAAAAGCTCAAGCCAGTGAAATTGAAATTTGAAACAATAGCTAAGGTGAGTGACTGGAGTCACTCCATGTTCTCCCCTATCCCATCCTATCCTAAGGAAAACACTAAAAGGAAGAAATGGGCAGTTTCTCACCTTTCTTAATGTAGCAGCAAGATCAGATCCAGGCACAAATCTCTCTTAAAGACCTTGGATAAGCACCACAGGGTGCTGAACAAAACAGACACAAAGAACCCTAAGGTGGCTTATTTAAGTAGCTAATTATTAACTGGTAGGTGGGTGATGGTTGGGAGTGGGAATGGGCCTGCCTTCTGCAAGAATGAATTCAGCACATGGAATCCATGCTCATATTTACATTTATAACTTACAGTATTTCTGTGTCATTGACCCCAAGCTGATAAACAAAATTACAAAGTTCATTTTAATTTCACATACTTAGCCAATCTCATCAGTCTCCCTATTAGGTTTTCATATTAAAAGAGAGGTGGAAAAAAAGAGAAAGCATATGTTTATAGCCAAGGATAAATATAACAATAATAAAGGAAATAAAAAAGGAAAACTGATGTTGGCATAGTTACTTAAGTTTTTCCACCTTTTTCATATGGATAGTTTCCAAGTTCTACCATTTCAAAGAAAACACCTCATCGAAAAACACATAATTGCATGTTGTTTCCATTCTTTAAATGTGGGAAATGAAGCCTTTTCACATTCACATCATCAGTGGTGCCCCAGGAAACCTTCCATTCTTTCCAAATTAGTTTTTGTATCATTAAACCAATCAGCATTAGGTGCTTAGGATTATTTTCTGAAATAAACTCTGAATCATTACCTACATCATGTATGTAATAAAGTCAAATAATGACATCATTATATAGCACATGAGCACTGACCCTAAATGACCAAGACCTAAAAGAAATCAGGACAGTCCTAATAAGAATCAGGCAGAATGCCTAATGAAAATCAAACAGCAGATCTAATAAGAAACAATGTATTTTGCCTCTCCTTCAAATTCACTTTTGATTTGCTTTTCATGAGAATCCCTGTTTGAAGTGGAGCTCCCGCAGGCTAGAAATCTCAGAGCTAACTCTGAGATGAGTAACTCCCAGGTGGTTCTCTGGGCCATTTGATCTGGGACAAGAACTACTCACTCATGCAGTAAGTATTTGTTGGGCATTTACTATAACCATAGACTTCAATGAGGTTGTTTTTTATTCAACATTATTGAGTGCCAAGTACAAGCAGGGACAGCACTAGGTTCAGAAACCAAAATAAGAAATAACACTATGAGTGTATTTATGACATGCAGGCACAGATACATGTGCATTATTTACAGTAATTTAATATTCCAGCAACACTGTGAAGAAGAACATATTTTGTCCCCATTTTACAAGTGTGGAAGGTAGGGTTCATCTAGATTAAGAGACTTGCCTATGGTCACGCTGTTAGGAGGGGCAAGGATGGTGGGGAAAATTCAGTCTGTCTCAGTTTCAAGCAGTGCATTATAAACATTTTGAGCCATTTGAAATTGCTGATATTGAACCATTTTTCTAACATACAAAATGACAATTGTTTTGTGTTTTGTTTTGTTTTGTTTTGTTTTGTTTTTTCAGGAATTGCTCAGGGGATAATATAGAAGAGAGAAGCATAAATAATACACTACATGAAAGTTAGTTTGCACTGTGACAGCATCCATATCACTGTGTGAATGTGCCCAGCCCCCCTCCTGACATTCCCACTATTCTGTAGCCTTATCTATAAGTCCTTTCCATTTTTTGTCAACACCTAAAATGCAGCCACAGCTATAACAAGAGAGCACATAATATTCACATTGGTGTTCTCCTTCCTCTTAAACTAAGAACCCTCAACTACCCTTGTCATAATTCCCACAGGTTTGGAACAGAAAAAAGATTTCCTAATATTTGCTCTGCCACAGGACACACCACTGGCCTAGAACAGGGAAAGGCATGTGTTAAAAGAGACCAAGGTCAATGGCAAGTAGGATACCAAATAAAATTTTTGCAACATCCTTTTGCAAAGATAATTTACCAACTTGATTAATGACTTGTGCTTTGTGAAGTATCCCGCATATCTCAAATAATAAGATATAATTGGAGCATCCCTGTGATTTAAAAATACACAAATAATTTTTTAAAAGATTGTGCACTCTAGACAAGGTCCAAATTCTCAAAGCATTCCACCTCCACTCTTTGCACCACATGCTTCTTGCTAGCAACTCAGGGTGCATCAGCCTCATAGGAAGGTTAGAAACTTACATCTCTTTGAGTATGATTCCCTACATAGGTTAAGTGTGCAAATACTGATGGGATTGGTTAATTAATGTAATTTTTATAAATAATCTTTTGCTTCCAAGACTGTCAGCCTCTTGAAAGCAGATACGTCTTTTAAGTCTGAAATTTCTACAGGCAAAATGGTATACAATAGAAATGCAGGTGCTGGGTTGGTTTCTTTAGGCCTCTGTTAGTATTTTCAACTGCTGGAAAGATAACCCAAATAAGAAATTGTACCTGTAGCCTTGATGTTTGTAATCAGAAAAGGGCTGAGTTGCAGGAAACAATGTTTTATCAGTCAACCATTAAAAATATTCCACACAGTATTAGGTCTATGCAAGCCAAAACTGACCAACATGAAATACTTCATCTCCTTGGACAACACATCCCGTAAATTATGAAAAGAAAATGGTATTTTATGAGAGCCAGGCAACCTCATTTTCTAGGCAGCACATTTCGTTCATATAGCCGTTATTAATAGGTCACTTAGAGGATTCATGACCAGGACCACTGTGTGAAGGTACCAGACACGGACAATCACCAGGGCAAAGGTAGTATATCTCAGTTCTCTCCTGAGCAGTAACTTTATCAAAACCATCGCAGGTGTCCTTTGAACTTCCAGTCAAACCTTTTCTAATGGGATTTTAAGCTGTGTTCACCAGAGTTCCTATGAGCTGGTTTTAAACTTCAAGCTATTCAAAATCTCTTCTACACAGATGAATTTGGGGGCTTGGGGAGTTTTTGGTTTGTTATTTTCACTGAGGTAACACTGGTTTACAACACGGTATAGGATTCAGAGACATAGGATCACACGTCCTCACCCCCACTACCAAGGCACCACTGTCCTCCACCAAAGTTCATTGACACCCCACCCCACTAAGATTTCCCGCTCTCTCCCTCTTAGCCTCAACTGCACAGTCAGATTTCTACTGGATTGATTTTGCCTGGTCTTTGGTTTTCATTCTCTGTAGCCCACATAATTAACACTTTATCGTTTGTCTTTCTCCTTTGGACTTAGAAATTTTGCCTATGGTAGTTAGCATTTTCTCTTTGAATTATTGCATATAGAAGTGCCTCGTTGTAATTTGTGACTCTCTAATCAACTAGTCTCTTGCATAAGCAAACATCTTCAATATTTTTTAAATTAGAAGTTGAAGGAAATACAGAATAAGCGAGGACAAATAATTAAGGTCTAAAATCTGAACCATTACCTCTCACAAAAGGTAGAGCAACAAGCATGGATGGATTCCATCTCCTTAGAGAAATACAGATGCAATGTACCAGACAAAGCATCCTGTAGTTTTCATTATAAAGTTAATGTTTATCTTATAGCATTGAGTTTATCTTACTAACATATCACATTCAGAAAAAGAAGAATTTCTTGATTTACCACATTAAAGTAAATATTGCTATGAGATATGTGTTAAATTTTTAATAAAAACCACCCTATCTTTGTTGGATCAAAGAGAGCTGCTTCGCCTGAGATACAAACAAAACCAAATAAAAATACATAATTCCAAATATTGAGCATCACTGCACATGTTGACCGAGCTGCCCATGACAATTGCAGTTTTATGTGACTGAGCATTTCAGAGCATCAACTAAGTTTATTATAAGCCATAATCTTATAATACACTAGAGCTAAAATAGGCAATTACCTGTAATGCTGACCCACTGGATACCATTTCAGAATCGCATACTGCTCATGCCTAAACTATGCCTGCAAACAAGCACAAAAGTAAAATTTCATTCAGTTAGATTTGCAATCATTCCTTTCCTTGTGTGGACATATTTTTAGAATGGAAGATTTATTAGTAATGTATGTCTTTCTTTGAACAAAATAGAATTAGATGTAAAATCTAGTTTGTTTTCACTCATCCCATATTCCTTAAGTTAGCTATAAAAATCCTATTACTGAAGAGCAAAAACAACCTGATGTAGTGATCCTGATTCTCTCCCTCACATAAAGGAGAATGAGAAGTCAGCAAGCCCAAGAAGAACGATTTGCCACCTGTTTATGACATGACTCTCCAACAGGCTGCAGTTAACTCTCTTGGAATATCTTTCCAGTTCTGGAATAAACTGACTAGAGGAGAGATACAAGACAAAATTAGACACAGAAAAGACTGCTTCAAACCTCTGAGTTCAGAAGAAAGAAATAAAGTCAAATCCTCAAAACAAAGTATAAATATTAAACATTTGAACACAAAATTATATATCACAACTTCCTTTGTGCCGCTCCTTGTAATAGAAAAACAACATGACCTTAAAAACCACAGACTCTACAGCCAGACTCACCTGCCCAGCTCTGTTATTTACTAGCTGTGTGGCTCTGTGGAAGTTACATAACCTCTCTGTGTCTGGATTTCCTTATATATAAAATAGAACTAATAATCATATCTATTTCCTAGGATTGATACAAGAATTTAATGAGTTAAATTCTGGCACATAGTAAATAGTACTGTATAAATAGTTGTTAGATCAAGTTAAATACTGGTTCTCCTGACTTCTTTGATTTATATGACTAGAAAACTAAGACAAATTCAAAGCACACATCTTTTTCTCCAACTACGTCCTTTTCTCTCCTCCCCAGCCCAATTCACTAGCCTGTTAGTTATAATTAGGGGTAATTTTTCTATTAAATAGCAAAAAAATTAACTTTTATGAACTCTCCATATGTACTAATTATCTCAATCAGTGTTCATAAAAAATAGTGATTGTTTATTAGCCCCATTTAACAGATGAAGAAATGAAGGCACCAAAATGATAAATAAATTGTCCAAGATTAAAAAAAAAATGATAACATAGAGTAGAACCAGGATTAGAACCCAGTCAGTATTGCAGTTTATTCAAACATAGACAGCAAATGTCATACCACAAAAAATATTTGTTGAACTGATAGCTTATAAAACTAATCTGCATTCAAAGAAGTCAAGCTCACTCTGTACTACCTAATACCAGAGATAATCTTCAAATCCATGAGAATGAAACTGCTGTTTTAAGCAGTTTTGGGGTGGCTATTTTCCAGAATGTATAGAGTAAAATCTTACTGATATACACTTTTTGTATTCTTTTGATAAATGGAACCAAAAACAAACCTGAAAATGATTTTAAACTATGAAAATAAGATATATTGATGGTCCATATATTTTCTTTGAACACACACACATTTTAGGCAAATGTACAAATGCAACATAAAGCTTCTTCTGGAAAATCGATGCTTTTCTTCACAATATTAATGTCTAACTCCATATTTCAGGTTAGTTTTTGTACACAACAACAAGATGAAACTGTAAGTCTTGCAAAAAAATCAGGATTCCATTGAGTCAAAGGAAGAGCTGTCATACATTGTTCATAACAAATGAAAAGCCAATAACCAAAACAATGAGTTAAATAAGTCAACAATTTAAAAAAGGAAATATTGGCAAGTGTGATGGCACAATAAGTATTTCCAAAAAGATCATTTTAACTGCTGAAGAATTAGGGGATACAGCTGCAAAATTTGATAGTCATTGAGTTTTTTTTTTTTACAATGCACTATACACATAAGCCAAGAGAGCAACTCTTCCTCTAGGAAGCAGAGCTGAACTAGCAGAAGGAAAACTGGGTCCTTCTCAAAAGGGAAAAATAACCATGATTCATTTTTTGGCTCCCAGTTGAAAATATAAAATATAAATTTGGTTAAATAGAAGGTCAGTTGAACATATATTTTATAACCCTTAATTTTATTCTTTAAGATAAAGCCCAGTTAATTCATGTTTTTCCTCTTTACCTTCTGGTCAGCATTTATATAGTTTCATATAAATTATAAGACTTTTTTCCTCTTTTTTTTCTTCCATACCAATTATCCTCAGTTAAGGAAAGGTGGGAGAACATCCTCTTCCACATCTCTGTAAGGGTTTCCCAAGTGAAAGCCCATCTAAGCCATAAAAATATTATAACAAGAGTAATTCTGCTATCTGGTGGCAAAACATAAAAACAACAAGATCAAATGATAAAGTACCAGAGAATGGGTCTAAAATTTTATTACATTTTCAAAATCAAGAGATTTTCTAATCTGAGCTGAAAACTAGCTACTTAAATTTTGTCAAAGAATCAATAGTGTTAGGGATAAAGAAAGGCAAAGGATAGACTGTTACTGAATTCTGTGTGCTAGGTTTGATTAGAGACTTTACATTCAATAGCATAGAAAATTTGGATCATTAAAATCTTCCTTCACTGATCAAGACCTCTCCAAAGCAATTCAGTTGTCACAGAGATAAACTGATCAATTTGCAGTTGTGCTGTAAATGCCTCATCTGACTTCAAATCACATAAAATGAATTTTAGAACAGATAGAGATCTTAAGCATCCTCTAACTTGACATTCTCATTTTACAGATGAGAAGAGAGAATCCACAAGATTAAGTGACTTGTCTAAGATCATGCAACTGGTTAGTCAATGCAATGTCTAAAACCTAAGCTTCTCAACCTGAGGGTCAATGATATTCTTCCATTGAAATGAGAACAGTTACCAAAGAGAATTTCAACCAAAACTTACTTCTCCTTATATGTTTTTCTCAGCATGCCCATCTATCCCATTGGATAAGGGCTTATACCACACATCAACAATAAGTTTACTATTATTGTCTACACTTTTAAACACAACAGTAGTAAACCCTCCTCAAAGCAAGGCTACAAAGCTCTGTTGCATGACATTGGGTCTTAGGTTGTGGATTTCATCCTCCACTCACTGCCATGGCCTTGGGCCCTGATGCAGAATACAGTCAAACTAGAGTTCTCAAAGTGTGGTCCCCAAATTCACAGTATCAACATCAAGTGAAAAATGTGTCCAAATGCATGTTCTTGTGTCTCAGCCCAGTCCTACCAGATCAGAAGCTTGAGAGAGGGCACAAAACAATATGTCTGACAAACCTTTCTGGTGATTCTGATGCACAGTAAAGTTTGAGAATCACAGGTCCCCACAACAAATACAACAGCTACCTTAATAAATCCCAAGAATGTTCTATCTGAGAGGTTGTTCTTTATCATGTAAAGAAACTTCAGCTCACTTGAGGAATGTTTCTTGAAGCACAGCACAAAACTTTCATGACAAGTGTCTCATTTTATTAGAGTTCATTCAAAACAAGGGGCTTAATTTTGTTTTGTTTTGTTTTCCTTTATCCCCCACAGGTAAGTTCTATAAATACAGAAATAACCAAGCAAGGGCTGTTTCATGAGTACAGAGTGAAAGATGGGAGAGATCGCCACTGCCTCTCTCTTCCTCTTCTTCCTCTGTCTGTGACTCCTAAGCCTCTTCAACCACAACTATCCATTCAGACATCATTGATCCTGGCTTCCACTAAATGACCCATCCCTTCAGCTCTCATAACTGCCACCGCTGTCCCCTTCACAACACTTTTTACTGCCATAACTTCCATTTTGCCAGTTAGTTTGACTGTTTATTCACTAAGCTTCAGAAGACTAAAGAGTCTCTGGACCATAAAAATATTTACAGATCAATTATGTTAATTTACTACAAAAAAAAAATTCAGGTCTGAGGAAGTTAAATTACTCATAGTCGTATGGTTTTATCAATTAGACAAATAAGATTGTATTTTCTGATATTCTTTAGCTTTCCTGCTTGACTACAGTTTTTTTAACCCCTCAAAACAAGTTAAGCTTGGCATTGTATTTGCATAGCTATTTTTCCTAGCTTAGGTTTATCAAAAAATTCTAAAACTGTCTTTTATATCTTCAACCAGCCTTCGGTGAGAACAGCTGAAGTCCTAAGACTTTCTGAGCACTCCTTTGTGGTTATTATCAAGATACTGATGGTCCAATTCAATGAATGGTATTATTATTCAGTGTGTATAGAATATTTTCACAAAAGATATTTCTTCTTCGGCACCTAGTATTGTTAAGAGTTATTCTAGATGCTGCATGTACAGCAGTAAAGAGAATGATAGGGGGGAAGTGAGGAAACTTCACCCAAAGAGTTTATGTTCTAGAACAATGTACAAAATAGTAAAATAATGTTAGATAACAGTAAGTGCTAAAGAAAAAAAATCAGGGGTGATGAATACAAAATTTTTAAGATTAAAATTTTAAATAGGGTCACCAATAAAGGTTTATTAAGAAGGGAACATTTGAATGCCTGAGAAAACCCTTCTATGTTTGTTAAAACATTTGTTCAACATGATCAATTCTTAGCCTTGTCAACTTCTAAGAATAACAAAAACATTTGCTTTTTAGATAACTCAAAAGCCATCTGTATTACCATACATTGCAGAATTCTCTAAGAGTTAACATCATCCTTGTAAGCTGTATTTTCCTGAACTTGGCCTATGTATCTCAGAAATGATAATTTCAGAGATGCCAGAAACAAATGATGGCATAGATAAAAATAGAAAATGCGATGTCTCATCTACAGAAGTCTTTGTCAACACAGGCAAATACTATGGAAGTTATTATTTAGAAAACAGTTATACCCTTCTGCACCTTTATCTACTAAAAGAAAAATATCAGTGCTTATTATTGCTATTTTTATTATAGCCAGTCTCACAAGCTCCTAAGAACTCAGCTATAAATTGTGAAAGAGCCACATGGGTAGAAGAGAAAAAATGTGGGAGAGGAGAAAAAAGATGAACCTTTTGTAGAGAAGTGTATTCACCTTTTTATCCCAGCCTGAACTTAAAAAGACAGTTTATCTAAAGCACCTCAAAAGTCTTCATTGCCCAGCAGACTTTTTTATACAACTGTTGTACAACTTTTTTATACAACTTTTATACTTGTTTCACTCAGAAACAAGTCCAAGTAAGTTGACTAAGATCTCATACCAAGAATTACTGGTTTTATCTATTTTTTAAAGAAACAGAGAGCTTAATGGTTTCCCCTTCTTGCTGTAATTCACCAGAATCCACTTCACTACCCAACTCAGTAGAAAACACTGAAAATCTTTTACTGTTCTGGCTATTTTAGTACTTCCAAATTTGGCAGTTGCACAAACTATTTCATACCCAATACAGAAGGTTACTGTAAAATGTTCAGAAAAATGGGGCATTGTTGACAGAAAAAAAAAAAAGCCACCAAAATGATTGCTTCTGATACTTAACTGCCTTACTAAACAAAATCACAACTTGACTTCTAAAATTCTTTTCCTCCATATCTTAATTCTCTCCTTTACTTTTTTGCTGGGTTTGAAACACAATCCTTGAGTCAAATCCAGTATTTTTATATGTATGTCTGACTTGGGCCTGTTATTTAGCTCTTTGAAATTCATTCTATGCCCTCATGGCAACAAACAGTAATATCTTCAAAGGTTATCTTGAGAATTAGATATATAGTAAATATGACACTACACTCAATAATTGGTAAATCACTGTAGTTTCATTTCCCTTTCACTGGAAATTTCTTGTTTGCCTAAAACAGTATTTCTTATTACAAAATGTTTAAGGACAATTATCAAAAATCTAGAATACAGAGATAACTAAAATGAATAAAATCTCTTCCTATTTCTCATAACAAAAGATAACCAAGTGAATTGATTGTATATAACTTTCTATTCTTTTCTACTACAGGTACATAGAATACTGACTTTTGAATTATCCCATTATTAAAGTGCAATTTACATACAAAGATTACATAAATACATGAATTTTCACACATTGTACATACCTGATATCGCCTCCTTTCAATGTACTTTTGTATTTAACAATGCATCATTGCCATAATACTACCAGATCCAAAATCTGCAGTCAGATTGTTAAATCCTGCTCTGTGATTTCCTAAGTTATTTAATGTTGGTTTTCCTTTAAAAAATACATCTGGTGTACTTTTTATACACACACATACACATTTTAGGTAACATTCAGTTGTAAAACTGTATAGGCATTTAGCTTCACATATCAACATCTGTAGATACACACCATGCCTACCACCAAAGATATAATTTCCATCTGTCACCACCTAGATTACCTTCACCCATTCCACTGATCTTCTGCTTTTTTGATAAATCTAAGCATTTATTTTTTTGTTTTGTTTTGTTTGTTCATTTGCTTTGATTCTTTGTCTTCTACAAAGAAGTAAAATCACACAGTATTTGTCTTTCTCCATCTGACTTATTTCACTTAGCATAATTCCTTAAAATTCTTTTCCATATTGTTGCAAATAATAAAAATTTATCCATTTTTATATCTGAGTAGTAGCAGTCATTGTGTATATATGTCACATCTTTTTCCACTAGTCATTCATGGGCATTTGAATTGTTTAGTGCTATGAGAAAAACAGGGGTTCACATATCATTTTGAATCACTGTTTTCTTCAGACAAATTCCAGAAGTGGAACTGCTGGATGATATGGCAGTTTTATTTGTAATTTTTTGAGGTACCTTCATACTGTTTTCCACGGTGGCTGCACCAATTTACATTCCCATCAGCAATGTATGAAGAAGATTCCCCTTAACCTTTCTAGACATCATCTGCTCAATGGTAACAATTTCTCCCACTGGAAGATTAAATGAGTTAATATAAATCATTTACTCAGATAATATGAGACATAGATTGCACCTGATAAGGTAAGTCATTGTTATTATTGCACAACTGGAGAATCATTACTCTCTCAGTTATTACACCTTCCCTTGGGTAAATGGGCATCATTTTTTTTTCTTAAAGAAATTGGTTAGCTCCCTTATAATCTTTTCTGATTTCCTCACATGCAATTACCTAAGTGGAAAATATTCACCATCCTTAAAATAAGCCATATGTTTCCATTTTAGGTCTGATTCCCTCAGGTGGTACCAAAAGTGCAAAGTGCCCCCAAATATGCCCCAACCTCTCTTTTCAGACATAAATCTTTGATTTCTTCCATAAACATTCCTATCAAGCTACTCACTGTCCTTTAAAAGGCATCTTGTTTGCTGACATCTCCCTCCCTTTTTTCAATGCCATTTTGTGTCATGCTCTCAAAATTTCCCATTCTTTGAGGTAGTTTTCTGTCTCCTCTAAACTCAGTAACGCCCTCACTTGGCAGTCATCATCCCTGCCTTAATCATAATAAAGCACTTCACATGTATTTATTGCACTTCACAGCTTACAAAATGCCTTTCCGTACAGTGTCTCTTCTGATCCGTACAACAATCTGATGAGATAATAAAGCTGTGATTATTACTCCCATTTTACCATCAAGAAAATTAACTCCATCATGAAAATACATCCAGTCTCTGCCTAGAATGAAACTTCCTTCAAGCCAAACACATTGTTTCTCTGAGTTTTCTTACCCTCAAGATATATTTACTCTGAAATTGATCTATTGCCCAAATCATTGTTATCAATAAAAACAACAAACACCTTTGAGTGCCTTCTACATATTTCTAGGCTGAATACACATGGTCATCATTTATTTAACAGTATATTGAATGTCGCTATGTATTTTGCACTCCATTTTGAGATCCTGGGTTAGATACCTCTTTGTTAGCCTATATTACAGTTATATGTGCAAGAGCACTAGATCACGTACCAAAGACTTAGGACAATGCTGTCTCTGATAAAGGATTTGGGTAGTTAGCTTGGGAATTTCTGAACCTGTTTCCTCTTCAACAATATGGAGACAATAATCTCTCATCTGTTTGCTATATCATTAAGATTATTATAAAAATCAAACAGGATATACAAGTGCTTTATGAAAACATAACAGGACCAATGTTACTAGGAGAATAACCTTGCAGGTTCACAGTTCAGTAGAGAAGACAAGAAATGTACACAGGAACCCAAATTATAGCATAAAATGATATTGTCTAAGTAGTAAAGGTGCAAATGTATAATAATCTAGAGAGAACATGAGAAGATATCATTGTGCTTTTAAATTCGGAAGATTAAATAATTGCTCCAAATCTTGGTTTGCCCCTATTTTATTAATATTTAAGTTGTGAAACTATTAAATCTTCTTGTGGGAATTAACTTTCAACCAGAAATTGGGTTACCTATTTGGGTTTTTTAATGTTTTTAATGCCCTGTATTACTGTGGCAGTACCTTACAGAGGTTATTTCATTCCTCTACACCTATTCCAACAGAATTGCAAGAGTTATTGTCCCCACCCTGATTTCTGAGGTAGAAAGAATAGGAGAAAATGTAAGGAAGCTGCTCTTTGATCTCCACACACATCAATTACAGGTAATAAATCCCCCTGCAGTTGGAGCTAAGACAGGATCTCAAAAGCGCATAGACTACTCCTATTAGAGAATATAAACCAAATAGTGACTATTTGTTGTTTAGATTTATTTTGCAAGTAATGTAACTGAAAAAAACAGCCCAGCATTGAAAGATGTATAATTTTTAATCTCAGTGCTTTTAACTACTGCCAACACCAGATAGAGTATCTTATTGCAATAATTCAAGGATTTCTCTATTAGTTTCTCTAAGCCCTTAAAGCAAATGAAGCTCTTATGATATAAAACACCTTCTTTCTCTATTTTTTTCTCAGCTCTCAAGTCTAAATGCATTTCAGGTTAGAATTTTAAATGAAATAGATAAATGAAATTCTATCTAACTGTATTAATTTTTGACATTCTTTTTATGATTCTTTTAAAAAGAACATAGAAATGAATTGCAGCTCTGGCTGCTGTATAGTCATGATGAATAGCATGCTACAAATAATATTTTTCAAACTTCTGAAACAACAATTTAGATGTTTATAGTCTCTTAGATGGATTTACAAACATTCTTCTACACACTGATAATTGACCAAGGAACTATGAATGAGGTTTCTCAAACAAAGAAAAGCACTCCAATATTAAAGGAGGCATTTTCATACTTTTCTCCCTTTTGTTTAACCTTCTGTTCCCATCACAAATATCTACACGTAGTTCTTATCTCTGACCTTGAGGGACTGTATCGCTTTATCGAGACTTCCTTTAGATCACAGATGACCTTCAGCTGATGTCATTGAGCTCTGACCTGCCTCAGTGATCTGCTCACACAAAATACATATGCTGAACAGTACTGGTGTGTGCAGTAGGGGTAAGTGAATTATTTACAAAAATTTGAGTTGACACCTTTTATCAAATGTGGAAAGATGAAGACAAAACAGCTGCTATTGCTGTCGTAAGCAATCTGCTGGTGATTGAATAAAAGTGTCAAGAAAATGGCTGCTTGATGGCCTTTTGTTCTCCCTCATCCAGCTTGATGTTAGTTTGAGCTGTCAGTTAGGAATCACGGCAGTGTGATTTATCAATAGACTGAGTGACCTTCTATTTTAGCTTCTAGTAGAACTAGAAGACAGCGCCCTCTACTGCAAACACACAGCACTTCCTCTTAGCCATTAGTCTGAGTGATTGGTTTGCATTTGCTAGAAGCAACTCAGTCTTACGATAATTATAGCTTTTTAAATTTTGTTCTGTCAATTGCCTCCTCACATTTATTAAAAATTAGTAAAATCCAAAAAAAAAAACCTTCAAGCATATTTCTATACCTTCCAGCAAACTAATTTAGAAAATCAGTATTTCAGATAAAATGCTTCCTCCTTGCTAATTAAACTGCAGAATAAGGAAACATTATCTTTGATAGCAAACTGAATCTTTAAATAGTGTTTGGGTTATATTAATAGCCCATCTGCATTAGCTCAAATTATTTTATAGTTCCTATAAACAGAAGGATTTAGACTTATTATTATTATTATTATTATTATTATTGCCATGATAGCATGGTCTCTTCAGGGAGAGCTATTATCAATTAAAAGTTTGTGGATACTTGAGTAATATAAAGCCACAGTGGACCAGAACCTCCTACCATCCTGTAGATCTCTTCATTTTTTTTAAGTGGGATATTTACTACATAAGCGATATTTATTTGATCCAAACTTCAAATAAGATGAAAGCAAATTATGACAAAATGGATATTCATGCAGTAATTAAAGAGAATATTAGATATATTTTTAGAGATCAATATAGCATTATCTATTTCCAGTCATACAACCTTTCAATATCCATACCTAATTTGCTATAATATATTGGAAAATTTCATTCTTTTAAAAATCATTAGATATATAATATTTCAAGCACTTTTTCTCTAAGGCATTTCATAATAATTTTCATTTTAACTTATCTTGTATTTTTAAATCAGACATGATAAAATCAATGTGTAAATATTATTTTTTGGCATACACAGCTTTAACTGCTTAAAAGTACTTTCCTAAGTCTATCTTTTCTCAGTATCTTTTTGATGTAGTTTCCATTGCAATACAAATTGGGACAGCCCAGGTTAGGAATATAAACAGATGTGGTCTGCTATTTTCAAATTTTTCCACTTTACACTTCATGCCTTTTCCTCCCCTGATTCAATTTACACCATTAGATGGTTACCTCACTCTCACTTAAACCCACAGAAGTACCACAGACAGAACCACGCTTGGTTTTCAGATGTTAGTTCGTTGATTTTCTTCCTTTGATTTTTTTCTTCTCTGTCCTGATATACATACACATGATGACTTGTTCATAAAAGATCTGCAGCAAAGTTGAATAATATGTAAATTTTATGTTGTAATGAATTAGGTCCTAAGATCTTTAAAGGTCAGACACCTGGTATAATACATCACATTCTTTAATATCAACTACAAAATAACTGTAATAAATTTTTCCAACACCACATCCTCACACACTGTTACCCACAAGGAAGCGCCAAAGGAAATGTGTCATTTGTCAAAACATGCAGAAAAACTGGCATGTGTACAAGTCACTTTAAAAGTAATGCTCAGGTTAGAAATAGCTTTCCAAATGAATATTTTGTGGTTAAACAAAGAAAAACACATTAATGCTTGACTGAAAGCATCTCCTGGTATGTAATAAGAAAAAACTACTAACATTCTAGGATAGATCATAAAATCATTTTAATTAGTTACAGGATAATGCATAATTTATAGGAAAAAACCTTATTTGATTACCTTTAAGGAAAAATTCACCAGACATGGAAATTTAAGCATGGATGAGTGAACAGGCTATTTTAAAAAATGTATAGCTATCTGGGTTATAGAAATTTGATAGTTGCTATTAAAATAAAAATATGTATTTCTTTTATAATGCTATTTGCAAGCTTCAATTACAAGTCTGAGAGTATATCTGTTAGGAAGGAAAGGAAAAGATATTTTTCTACAAATAAAGCAGACTTTGGGGATTTAAAAAATGTAAATCCATATAAATAGCTACTCTCATTCTTATTCACCCATATCTTTATTCTGTAATGGTGTATTTTGTTAACTTGAGATACAGCGAATTGGGTATATAAGCAGAAATGCTCATTTTGGAGTTCCCAGCATGGTTCTAGATTGGTCCTTGGCATGTTGTTCATAATGCTGTTGAAAATATATCCTAAAAAATATACATTGTAAATAATTATTTTATATACACCTCCTGGATTATCAATAAATTTTCAGATAGGAAGTGAGGCTACATTTGGGAAATAATTGGATTTATCAATTTAAATTGAAATATATTTTGAACTTGAATATGCTTAGAGAGAGACTGTGATTCCATTTAAAAAAATTCATTTTCCTACATATTGTATAAGGGTTCTAGAGAAGTTATAATGGTCCCAACATATTTTATAATTCAAAAACGTTAACATGTCCATCGAGCATCAATAAATAGTTACAAAGGGAAACTGAAATTTTGTCTAAATCAAGAGGTACCACATAAGCAAGAAAAAAATTGAAATCAATGTAGATTAAGTATTTGAAAGTTCTAGCATATTGCCCAACTCCTACTTGTTTTAATACATATGCATATAGCTAAAATATTCATAATTTTATAGCCAGATTTAAAATCAACCTTTAAAGCTGGGGTAAATGAAACTACCCTTCTCACCCTTAACAAAGCAGATGAACAACTGTGTTCTTGCTCCCAGCTAGCCCAGTATTCATTACCAAAATATTCAAACCAAAGGTCGGTAAAAAGATCTAGAATGAACCTTTATGTGTTTAATTTGTTGAAAGTGGTGATGGACACAAACAATTTAAAGGATACAAATGTATAGTGATCAAAGGAAATAAATTTGAATAAACTGGTTTTAAAAAAATTTTAGACCATAACACATAATACTGCTGAGAGTAATGAGAAGAACATACTCAAACTCCACTTGTGGAAATGTAAATTTCTTTAGCTTTCTGAAAAGTAATTTGGCAGTTGAAATCATCAACAATTGAACAGTGACTCATTATACTTTCATTCAAAAAAGGTTTATTGAATACTTAGTTTAATAGTGCATAAATAAACAAAAAATTTTTTTTTCTAATGGAGCTGGTATTCTGATGATGAGAGAGAAACAATAAGCTACAATTAAATAATTAAATGTCCTGCATGTCAGATGTTGGAGTGATGGAGTGATAGAGAAGTTGTTTGTATTTGAAGGGAAGATAGCAGAGGTGTGGCTATTTTAAGAAGAATGGTCCAGGTTAGCTCTACTCAGAAGGTAATATTTGAACAAAGACAAAAAAGAAATGGGTGTTATTGAGGAGTGAAACCTCAGCTAAGATTGCTCCATATTCACTGGCTCAGAATTCTACCTAGACCAAGCCTCAGCCCATAGTTTATTACCAGTCAAGAGAGTGGGGAAAGCTCACCTCCCACTATGCTCTCTGCCACAGTGCCCATGTATTGATTCTGATATCCTTTGATGAAGGAATCCAATGTCCTCTACACCAGAGATGTAGGTACATGTATGCACCATGCCTGGATAGCAGAAGCTGTCCTCAATGCTAAGAGTTGGCTGGGCCATGACACTAGGGTAGACAGCAAGACAGAGCTTACCTCATGCAAACCTCTAAGTAGAGTAAGGATACCCGATGAGCTTTTGGCTTTCCTCTCCACTTCCTGTCAGCGCTACAGATACTCTCTGAGAGAATTCACCTGGAAGCACTTCATCTATCTTAGAGAATTAGCAGTAATCAAAACCAACTACATGTTTAAAGTTATTCTTGTTATTTATAATAGAAAGTCACTGAAAGATATGATTGTAATTTATAGTTACAATGAATTATACAAATATATGCATAGAAAAATGTAAAAGAAAGAAAGAAAGAAATTCATTAGTATGTCAGCAACAGCTGTAGGCAAGAGTCAACAAACTATGGCCCTCGGTGCACCAAATCTGACCCAAAGCTTGTTTTTGTAAAGTTTTATTGGAACACAGCCATGCATATTCATGTAGCTGCTTTTAGAACACAATGGAATTAAGCAGTTGCTACAGAGACTAATAACCTATAAACCTAAAATATTGACTGTCTGATCCTTGATAAAAAAATGTTTGCTTGTCCTTGATCTATACATCAGTTACAGATTTTTTTAATTTATTTATTTTCTTTTTTTTTTCTGTACAGATAAAAATATCTGGCAATTATAGTCATGGGGAAAAGGGTAAATATTTTTTTTCTATTGTTCTGGGAATACACTATAAAATGATGAATGACTCCTGTCAAATCCAGTTTGGTTCTCAGCCACAGTTAAATAGCTTATAATGGGGGGGACTATAAAATTATTATTTATGTCCCAAACATAATTGTTGCCCACAATTATTATTTTTCAGGCACTGCTTGAAGTGCTTTGCAACTATTAAATTCCAATCTTCATAATAATTCTATGAGATAGAAAATGTTATTATCCCCTTTCACAGATGAGGGAAGTGAAAAATCAAAGGAGTTCAATAATTCACCTAAGGTCACACAATCATATGTTAGACCTAATAATCAGGTTCAAGCAATCTGGAGCTAGGGTCTAAGTCCTCTTCTAGTATACTTCCTCTTCATGACTATTGGATTTTTGTGCAGCATTTTACAAGGAATTTTACACATGGTAAAAATAAGTTTTCTCAAGCTGATATTGAAAGTCCAGAAACTTACAGAGACTGAAAAGGGATAGAAGTGGATAGGAAAAAGGAAAGAAAGAACAGATATGGGTAGTCAAATTTTCATGGTACAGATTATATTAAAAACAGTTACAGAAAGAAAACAATCATGTATGTGTGTGAGGGGGGAGGGAGAGAGTGTTTATTTTAAGGAATTGGCTCACATAATTTTGGTTATACCAGCAGGCAAGAATTAATATTAAGCAGCAGGAAGAGTTAATATTAATAAGCAGGAAGAGTTAATATTACACCTTGAATTCAAAGACAGAATTCATTCTCATTCTTTTTCTCTTAAGATCTTCAACTGATTAGATAAGGTCCACCCACACACATAATGAAGGGTAATGGACATTATTCAAAACCTACTAATTTAAAGGTCAATCACATCTAAAGAAATACCTTCACAGCAGTGTTTGACCAAATATCAGGCACGATAACCTAGCCAAGTTCATATATAAAATTAACTATCAGATTTGAGTAAACAGATGAAAAAAAGAGAAAGAAAGGAAAGAAGAGAGGATAAAGGGGGATGACCACCAAAGGGTGCCGGAATTTCCGACGGAAATACATAGTCCTCTTCCCTCAAAAAATATATAATCAAGCAGGGAAAGTGGACAAATCAACAGAAAGGTTACAGTTGTAGATGTGCTCGTGCTATAAATCTATATAAGAATTTAGACCCATTTGACTTGGGTGGCCAAGAGGTAAGCAAGCAGTCTGATAATTGGCATTAGGATCTAGCTTAGAGGGGAGAAGCTTGGTCAAGGGTAACTGTAGCTGAGAAAAGAGTTGGGAAGGATGAGCCTAATATCTCTGGCTCCTGCACCATAGTAGAAGCAGAAAGACTTGACTTCACAGGGTGTTCTGTGATCCTCAGAGCACCAGTCATGCCAACTGGCTAAGAGGCAGTGGGATGAGAATGGAATAGAATCACTGACTTCAGCTTCCACATGGCAAAGTTCCAAGAACTGACCTCCAACCCCCATTAGAACTTCAGAGTTTACAGCTTGGTTGTATCCAGAGAAAAATACTCTGCATCTCCAAGTGGTAGAGTTAGAGTCTGAAATGAACATCAAAATAATGTTGAAGCAACCAACATGTGTGAGGTGGGGCAGGAGGTCACTGCACTTCAGCATGTGTCAGACACACCTAGAGAATATTCAGAACACGGGTGAGTCTGTGCATGGGAGAATGGGGGATTGGGATCGAATTAATGCTGCTTTTACCCCATTAGCTGATTACAGGCTGAGGGAATTGTTGATAGTATTCTGTTGCCTTTCTTGCTGGATATAAGCAAAGGATGATTTAAATAAAATAAGATGGAGCCATCTTTGTTTGATAGCTGAAGATGGGTTTGGTTAAAATTTGTTGTTTTAATGTTTTCAACAGAAAATCAGAAAGTAGAAACAGCAGCCTATGGAAATAATATGTAGCATATGTAAGACTTCAATTCAATACTCACTTTATCTTCACATCTTCTTATATTGTTTTTATTTACTTACAGAAGGTTTTCCTTTTACCTTTAAATATGCTATAATTCTCTGCCCATGATATTTTTCCAATCGTGTTCTTATTGTCCCATCACTTTATGACAATGACATTGCTGCACAGTGACTTCATTACAGTAAAGAAACAATATGAGTTTACAGCTGAAAAAAGTATAATTAAAAGCATAAATTATGGCTGCTGTCAAAACAACAGACATTAACACTGAAACTTAGAACATAATGAGGAAAGAGGTTAGGTTTATGCTACCTGAAATCATTGTGAACCTTGAGTGTTTTCTCTACAAATAACCCACCTAAAAGTTATTCCATTTTTTTAACAAGGAAGTTAAGTGAATCACCATGTGCTGCCTCTTTTTTCAGGTCTTTTCTTCTCTTGATACATGCCATACCAGTGTTAAAAGGTATTATGAAGATATATTTAAAGTCTTAAAAGAGATATTAGTATAAAGTAGGGATCATAAGAAACCAACAAAGTTATGAATATATGCTTAAACAGAAACCTTTCATCTCATACAAAGTCCAAAGAAACTGATCCACCATCATAAAGATGTGCTGTTTCTAAGTAAAATCACAGCTGTATCAACTCTTATATTTTGAGATGGAGGGGCACACCTGCTTGCCCTTACACATACATATTCTCTCAAGGTAGCTCGATACTGAGGTTCAAAATGCCATTCCCCCATTGTGAGTGTGCTTCTAGGCTTCAAATTAGAGTCCAAAATCTCAAAGCACTGTGTGTAGAGAAGAAAAGTTTGGGTACAATTTTAGTCCTGAAAATCTCTGGCATGTATGTTTTGGCCTAGATTATAAGCTTCATAAAAGAGGTTCACAACAAAGGGCTGTGTATGAATGGATTCTGTCCATTTTATTGGGAGTGTTGAACTAGAATTCCATGATTATTTTGAGGGATTAGAATAGATGAGCTCAACGATAACCCAATTCTCAGAGGCTTTCAAATCTACAAATACAGATACTCACATATATACCCTGAAAACTCTGACATTCCAAAACAGCAAACAACTATTACCCTTGCCCCAAACGTTGATGTTTTCCTTGTTGTGTGTATATGTACCTACATCTACATGTCTATAGATATAACTATATAATTTCTAGGTTCTTGAGCATTTTGTACCTATACATGCATTATGGGTATATAGATATATAAAATAAACTTATGTACATCATCTCATTTACTGTGGAAATTAAAAAAGTGCCCTTTAAGACTGCCCATCTGTGTCTATGCAGGCATCTCTCTTTCACTTTTCTCTTTTCCATAATAAGCCCACTATGTGCTGATGAAAACAACAAATCAACTTTTTAAATGAAGCAAAAATTAAAGAAATCAATCTCATAGACAAAGAAATAGATAGGTGGTTGCCAGAGCAGAGAACTGGGATGGGAGAAATGGGTGAAGGAGATCAAATGTTACAGTCTTTTAGCTATAAAGTAAATAAGTCATGGAGTTTCAATGACTACTATAATGCTATATTGCTATATTTGAAAAAAATGAAACTGTATAAGGTGACAAATATTAACTAGAATTATTGTGGTGATCATTTTACAATATACACAACTATCAAGTGATTAAGTTACTGTAAACCTGAAACTAATATATTGTATGCCAATAGTACATCAATAAAAAGTTATGCACACCAATTCACCAATAAATCAGTCATCATATACATCTGATCCTTCTATAGAAGAAGTAAAATCGTATATCTTATCAAACCAAGAAGATAACAAAAAGAAATTTGAGGAGGTGATGGATAAGTTTATGAGACAATTGAATTGTGATGATGGGTTTTTGGATATATACTTATCTCCACACTAATCAAGTATATGTAGTAAATATGTTCACCATTTTGTATGTCAAAAAATTTAGTAATATTGTATTGTTTTTATTTGCAATATTAATATTTAAGTGAAAGATACATAATCTCCAAAATATTTTTAACCTAGTAACTGATATACTCCTTACAATTAAAATTGTTCAACCCTCCTGAATTAATTTGGCTGTTTTATGAGATTTTTTTTAAAGATTCACACAACTTGACCCAGTAAAATTATTCATAAAATCACATTAGAGAAAAAAATAAAAGAAAAACTCATAGGCATAAATATTTTCATTACAATGTTATTTGCAAGATGAGTGGAAGCAACAACTAGAGAACTAAATGAAATATTATGCAATCATTAAAAGTTAATGTTAAAAACTAACATGATATAAAGAAAATGAATCTAGAAGCATGAATTTCTCAATGGATTTCAAAAGCTAAGTTGTATCTGCTCTCTGGAGGCTGAACAATGCCCCTTATAATGGTTACAATGTGAGAAATCACCAGGTTCTTATAAAATTTCAGAAATATTTCCCACTGTTTACATCTTAATTTGTATATAGCAAACTCTGTTCCATCTATCAAGATAATTGAAAATTTTTACAGACAGGAAACTAACAGACTTTTTTCTTCCATTTCCAAAGAAATAGTTTCCTAATAATGAACATTATTTATTCCTAAAATTCATTATTTCACCACCAAAGAATCTGCATAAGTGATAAACAAGTAGTCTTCTAGGAGAGTGATTTGTCATGTTTACCAAATGTGAGGTCTAATTTCTGTTAAAATATTTTTCAATATTTTAATGAATTTTAATAAAGGTTTATCAGGTGCTTGTTATGGTGCAGAACTTTTATTAAATTCTGTGATCCATAAAACATTTTTTTGAATGACACATAGTTTAGTTTTTCATTTAGAGGCTATAAAAGTGTTCACAAAAGTTATGTTGAAAAAAAGTGATTGAAAGTGCTAAAACACTGTACAGAATATAAAATCCTTTCATAGACTTTTTATGACACATGAAACATGAGTCTTAAAGGTTTAATGTTACTGACTTTTATACAGGGCTTTTTAATTCTTGATTCCAGTTATGCTTCTGCAAATGAACTGTGACATTAAAAGGAATCAGGCTGGAACTGCCTGGGCTCACTTTCTAGATGAGTTCCGACTGGCCAGGAGAGCTTTGCTGGAAGCCCCACCCCGCCCACAACTGATTAACGCTCACTGGCTTTCAGCAAACAGTAAACCTGCTTAAGAGATTTCCTCCTACCTCAATTCAGTACTAATGCTGAGGAGGGCACCAGATTACCATTAGTAAGTATATAGTGTGAGGGATGACTATGCCTTAATCCATGTTTCTTTGATGGTGTAGAGCCCTAACGTTGTCTTGGTGAACTCCAGAACCAATATTAGTCTTTCCTACTAAAACACTGGTAAACATTCATTCTGAATTTTTCGAATTTTGAGTCACCATGCTACATGAATCTAATACAGAAGAAAACTTCCCTATTTTTTGTTAATTTCCAGTTCCAGATTCAACTATAGGGAGCTGCCCTATTTTGTTAAGCAATTTGAAGGCAACTGCTTATGTTTTACCTTAATTTCCCAAAGTTGTCTAAAAATTAATATCCTACGAAAGTCATACTGGCGATTTGTATTAAAAGGATAATAGAGTAATACATAACATATCAGATCAATATCAAACAATGTCTAATTCAGATTAGACTTCAGAGTCATATGTTCAGCCTTAATGTACTATATGTGGATTACATTACATTATACGTGCAGGCATTGTTTATGTAGGTTAATTTCCTAGAGAAATCACACAAAGTTCTAGTACAGACTGGACACTGGAGATACACAATATCTGTTGCTATTGTACTGTGAAAATCACTTACAAAAGTGTTTGTGCTTACAGAGAAGAATGAAAAATTCTGACCAAGTATTATGTATATACTTTACCTACAGTAGGAATCATCACTGTTATACTTCAAAAAGTCAAAATATCTGTGACATATATGATATTCATAATTCATCTATTTATTTGTATAAAAAAATCTTTATTTCAAAATCAAAATCATTTTAGTACTAAAGGGAAAACCCATTGAATTTCTCAAAATGAGTCATAATTTAATATCCTGAATGTAACCAAAAGAATGATCAGATGCAGTAAAAATGTCTGCTTCCTTGTAATCTGTGATGTTTCTAATGTAAAACATTTTATTCTAATTCAGGAAAAATTATGAAACTATTTCTCTATATATCTCAGCACTACATATTTTAAATCAAAGGCTCACATATTTTACAATAAAATTCAGAAATTATTGAAAGACATATTTTTGATATATTATATAGTGTATTAAAGACATTGCTAATTGTAGTTTTTCTTTAAATATCATGAGTTATATATTATCCATTTATAACTTCATTAATCATATATACTGTGTCTGTAAGATAGTTAAACTGCATTACAGCTAGAATATTCTGTTAAGACTATTCACTAAGACAGATTTGCTTTTCTCTAATGTATTCTAAATTAATAAACTTTTACTAACTTTTACTAATAAACTTTTACTAAATTGTCAAGTGATTTCTATACTATAAGATCTCTGAATATTACTCACCTACCTATTACCCTAGAGAAGAACAATGCAAAATTCAAAATACTTAGTTCACGAAAACCAAGAACTAACAAGCAGAAATCTTGCCTCACATCCAAGAAACCATAAGAAATGTATCCACAGGGAGAAAAGTTTCCAAGGTACATGGATAGAAATCTGAGCAAGTCAGGGGGAGGAGAAACAGTCATTACAAATTTTAGTTGTTGGACATTTTGAGAATCAGCAAATGCACAGAAAGGCAAACGAGCAAAAGCTAAGAAACTGAAAACATACCAACCTTTTTGAAAAACAGTTTTCAAACATATGATATATTCTAAAAATCCTATTTTAATCTCTCAGTTCAAATTACATATATTTATTTTTAATTTTTTTTATGTCACCTGCTTGCTGTTCCATTGGATTTTAAATTATGAGTACAATGGATCTAAGAAACATCCTGTGTTACTTCCACATGGAGATAATGACAGGAGGTGTGAGATCTCCAAGATGTCATTCCCGTCATGACTTTAAAAGCCAGTTGAGATGATAAGGCTACAAAATGAAAGACTCTTTTCTTTGGGTCTCTGCATGGAAAGTCTGCTTAAAAGAATCACCTGATCTTTAAAAATCAGACAGATGGGACTACATCAAACTAAAAAGCTTCTGTACAACAAAAGAGACAATAAACAAAACAAAAAGAAAACTCAACCGATTGGGAGAAAACTTTTGCCCTTCATACAAGTGATAAGGGTCTGATAACAAAGATGCACAAAGAACTCACACAACTTAACAAAAACAAAGCAAAAAGCCCAGTTAAAAAATGGGGAGAATAGGCTGGGCATGGTGGCGCATGCCTGTAGGTGGTAGCCTAAGAAGCCCCTGCTGGGGCCAGGGATCGTGATTCAAGTCCCACCAGGGGCACATAATGAGACCTAGTCCCAAAAAAATAGCTGGGTGTGGTGGCACACGCCTGTAATCTCAGCTACCTGGGAAGCTGAGGCTGGGGATTGTTTGAGTCTGTGGTACCCTGGGCAACGTGAGCCTGTGGTTCCACAGGTAAAAATAGCAAGAACTAGGCTCAAAAAAAAAAAAAAAAA